>JBANCX010000113.1:0-34944 GCA_037040065.1 Dettopsomyia nigrovittata
GGAGAAAATAACGATTTGAAGGTCTATGAGTTTATAAAGAATACAGATCCCAGTTTGTTAATGTCAAATATCTTAACAACTGGGGAACAGAATGTATTTATAGCGTTTGCACCGTGTGTGGAGAGCTATGAGACGCCCACGGCTGTGCTACTTGCCGAGCCACGAGAATTGCAGCGCAACGCTTGGGGCAATCGTATACCAATAATGTTGGGTTGTACCAGTGGAGAGGGTCTCAGTAGTTTACCTGATATGTATAAAAATCCAAATTGCTTAGAATATTTTCAACAGCATCCGGAGTATGTTCTTCCAGGTGTTTTTCAATCAAAGTGTAATATGGAAATGCAACAAAAGTTGGGTCAATCGCTGGTCCAACTTTTCACTGGAGTGTCTAGCACTGAACTGACCGTAGATCACTTTGAACCGCTGTCGCAAATCGTTGCACACAATCGATGGCATTCCCAGGAACGTTATATCGCTGCTCGGCTGGCTTATAGCCAAGCTGAAACATTTCTTTATCGATTTGACTTCGATTCAGTTGACTTTAACTTTAATCGGATACGTTACTTTGGACCTGGCACGAAGGGTGTGGTTCATGCCGACGAGATGAGTTATCTATTCAAATTAATGGCTACATTCAAGCTAGAGAAGTCACGACCCGAGTATATGGCTATCTTTCGATTTGTTGCTTTATTCACGGAATTCGCTCATCGATCGAATCCAAATTCTTATTTCACTCGACATTTAGTTGACTGGCAGCCGATCATGAAGGATGGACCTCGAATGTGTTTGAATATTAACGAGGAATTGAAGTTTATACCGCAGCCAGAGCAAGACAAATTCAAATTTTACAATGAATTGTATGAAAAGGCAGCCTTGGATCTCATTTAATGCAGATAATTCAATCGAAACTAGATTAAATTGGCAAATCAATAAATTTTTAATAGATTAGGGGTTTGTGGTAAATAAAAACAATAAAAATGTTTGAAATGTTTGTTTGAAAAACTGCTTTCTCAACCAAAAAACCAGTATTTTTTGCATATAAACATGTATTTTTTATTTACAAAAGATAATTTTAAGTACGATTAGCGCTCTGCTACCCAGTTGGCAACTTAATCTAATCAGTTAAAAATATTTTTTTGCTTTTTTGGGTCTTTACTTAAGACTATTAATTGTAGTAATTGTAATTATTTGTTAATTTTTAATAATAATGATAAAGAGCTTTACTTTTATATGAAGTATATAATGTGAGTAGTGTATTTGATGTCAAGACCCGATCTGCGAGGACTTGAGGGTGGTGTCTCAGCCGTTCGTAGGGCAGCGTATCATTCAGTCTTTTCATATGTTTTGTTGCTATATTCTGGAGCTTATCCTCAATTTTGGGCACTTTCAGATCGCGCTCAATGTCTCTAGTACGCATGTACCAAGGAGCCCCAGAGAGATATTTCTGAGAGTTTTTGCTTGCAGTACACGGATCATATTTAAAGTGCTCTTCACAGCAATCCTATACACCTGCAGGGCGGAGCAGTATTTTTTATATTTAACGACTGATCCACATCTATTTTTTTTATAACTAAATTATAATTGTTGCTTAAGCGCTTTTATAATGTTACAATTTATTAAATAACAAATTGTTTTTATTTTGTTTAAATATAAAATTTCATTAAATTCTGCATTTGCTTAATGACTGACGCCATCTGTCGGTAGCTAGCATAACTTAAGAGTGACCAAGCGTATGCAAGCATTACAAAATACATTGCCTACTTTTAAGCGCAGCTGAAAAATTTGACAACCGATTTCCTTCCTTGATGTGGCTGTTCACTTCAAATGCAAATTTCTTTATTTTTTTTCAATTTTCATCATTTTCTAAGCAGAATACACAACACGTGTGTAATGATGGGTTTACCACTATGCAGTGTGTCACTTTTTTCCAAAAGGATGTGGGTGAGTGTGTGTGGCAAGCAGGGAGCGATAATTGACTTCTGTGGTCATCCTTTGGTGCAGCGTCCCAATTGGCTGTGATTGCTTTTGTGGGTTGTGGATGACCCATCTTAGTAAGTTTGATGACCTTCTCTCTTCGACTGATGATGATGTAGTTGTTGCTGTTGTCAACCACACTTGGAAGACAAGTTAGATTTGGTTGTTTAATCCATTTCCAAGGCGATTCTTTATACCAGTCGAAGGATACCAAAGTATCTGTCAAAATTCTAGAAGACATTTATTAATATTTCTCTATATTTTAACCATAAAATCTCTCTCTATATATATATACAGAATTGTATAAAAATGTTGTCTTTATTATTGCTGTTGTTTGGTTGGTTGGTTAGTTGGTTTGGATGGAAATTCAGTCGAAATTTCAAAAAAAAAAAAAAAAAAAAATTTTAATTACAAATTTAATTTTCCGTGTTTCTAAAATGGAGTTTAAATATTTATGTATATACTATATATAGACATATTTATCTAGTTAACAAAATACAATATGTACAAAAGAAAGAAAATAATATTACAAATACTAGAATAGAAATGCCGCCCACAGAGTCTTCACTGTATTTGGCTAATAACTTTTAGATAATGTATGAGATGCTCCCCAATGTTTGGCTTGATATAGAATGTGCATTGTGTCTGCCGATGTTGATGTTCATCCTGTTCCAGATCGTTCAATTGCAATAGATCGCTCAACGAATCATTTTTTGATATATGTGTACGGGATGCATTTAGGAAGCTAATGATTCGTTCATTTGTATACTTTTGTTGCTACAAAGAATATTGATAAGTTAGACTGATAATCAAATAAGTTCTCGAAGATGATACTTACACCTTCCAGATCATTGGATTGCTCGGGCTTAAGACTCAGATAGAATTTGGATGGATCTTCGCGATCGACTGAGACTTCTACCTTAAGCACTGGTGATATGAATGTTAGATCATCGTTCTCCAGTTGCATGATGGCTAACAATGTTGAGGTTAGGAAGAGCAAAGCTGGACGCATTATTCCATTAAGGCTAAGTGTGATTTCTTCAAAGAACAGTATCTGATCTTTAGTTAATTTGTCCGGTAGGTAACGCCAAATGCGATAGGAGCTGGCATGCAAAGCCACATTACGAGTAGTGCTTGGCTCCACCTGCTGTGGCATGGTATTGAAGCCTACGGTATGGAGTACACCTTGACCGGTAAGCGCTAGCATTTCAGCAGCTCCACTGATCGGTTTCGTCAGAGCACCGACAATGCCCTTGGTTAAGCCAGTTAGGACACCAACGGAGCTGCGTGCCTCCAGGGTATGATGAGCCAAGCCACCGACAGCACCCAGCAGACTAATGCCTAAGCCAGTCAATCCTTGGGTAAGGCCATCCGCAAAACCTTGGGGTCGTGCACGACGACGTGCTTCTGTCAACTCAATATGCTCCGAGTCCAACGTGAGTCTATCCAGATTGCGCGCTACAGAGCCGGCGAGCTTTGTTACCGAATTGACTGTGCCGGCGGTGACATTGCGCAGTAATGATGCTGAACCTTGGGTAACGCCCACGACAAAGCCCCATGGACCACGGAAGAGACCCTGGACTGGCATGGAAATGAAATCGCGCAGTCCGGTTGTAAATGAGCGCGCCAATCCACTGGGACTGCCCAATATTTCCAGAGAACCAACAACCCAGCCAGCTCCGAAAATGGCGCCGCTTAGATAGTGCAACCCCAAGGATTGGCCAAAGCGCAGGGGCACAGTTAGAATCTGTTGTCGCTCATAGCGTGAGAAGGACAGAGGCGAATGATCCAAGGCAATATACAGACGCGAAGATGTATGTACTGACAGTAGCAGGCTAATAGGTTCCACAATAAAGCTATTCAAACGCAACGGTTCCGATATGTACAGCGCCTGGGCAAGCACTTCCTCCGGTAATAAGATCTGACCATTGTCCAGAACCAGACGCTTCTTATCATTGTGTGGCAAGTAGACGCAATGCGATGGCTCACACTCTACCAGAGTGTCCAGCAGCTGATTGAGATATGCATCTTCGATGTATACGCGCAGTGGCTGAATCTTGGCGCGAATGGCCTGCAGATGAAACTCGTCCTGATAGAAAACAAACTCCAATAGCGACAGACGTGCCGTCTGTTCCCGATATGTGTCCAAGTCATAGATCTGCGGCATGCACTTGCTTCGCTTATAGGATTGCTCCATGCACAGCAGCACTGGAAAATCATACTGGCCATTGGTGTACAGCTGATTATCTACCTGCAGATTGGGCAATTGCAGGCTCACAGTACGCCGTTCATCATCATTGTCATAGGTGACCATAATATCATCCGCATACACATTGCACACCTCAGTTTTGAGATAATCTTTATCACGATTGTTTGTCTGCAAGCTAAACACAAAGCGTTTGATGAACATTCGCAGTGAAATCTGAAGATTTTCTTCACAATCGTCATTAAAGTGAATGCAATCCGAATTCGTAGACTCGAACTGATGCTCAACTGCTTGTGGACTCTTTGCTGTCGACTGTTGCTGTTGCTGGTCTGGTGTCTCTAGCAAAGGTATCGTCTCCGGCTTAACAAGGCGCGAACGCAAATCTTTTACAGAGAACTCCATTTGCTGGGCTATGTAGTAGATGTTGAAGCGCATAATTCGATGTTTATCACAAATGACCACCTTAATGTCACCATGATGGGGCACATGCATAAATTTCTTCCAGGTCTTGTCCATGCGTATGGGCTTCGACCAGCCAATTTTATTCTTTACGCCAGCCTCCGTTTCTGCAAGACACAAGGTCAATCAAAACTTCTATTAGATGGAACATTATATCAAATACCTTTGTAAACGGCCAATGATAAATTGGAAATGCTGAACTCAACATCTGGAAAGTTGGCATACATTTGGGGCGGTGTATAGAAGCATTTACTATGGGGCGCCACCAGTTGATTCCACTCGAAATGTTTGCCCATAAACTCGGAATTGGTGCAGCTCACATTGCTGTTGCCCGAGGCGCTGGTCTGGGCCACAATGAATCGGACACTTGTATGATTGCTGATGATAATGGCGGGAGCTGTATCTCTGAATATATTCAGATAGTAGACATTGTCCTTCTCAATGAGCGTGATCATCAATGCTATGGATTCACTGCCATTCTGCAGGCTAAAGCAGCGACGTGCAAATGGGATTGCCAGTGGAATGGGTATGGAAACATCTGGACTACCACTCACAGCGAAGCATACAAAGTATACAAAGGCCGTGTCGCTGGTATGATTGTTCTTGCGAGCATTTAGATCATTGAACAGCTCCAGGCAGTTGCCCACATGACTATAAGAAACGACGATTAGTCAGTGTTCAAGGGAAGAGTAAACAAACTTACGGATTATCCTGGGCTTTAATCGTAGATATGGAACTGCGTATGTTCTTATTGGTGTCTAAAGAGACAACAGCTGCACGGCAGGAGCACTCCTTGTGATCCATGGTTAATGGCAGAGCATGCAATATCACATCCGTATAGTTGGCTATGACAAATTTTGGACGCAACCTGAACACACGACGTCCATCCTCCAATTTGTACTCCAATAGTAGCCTGAAGACATCTTCGTTGCGCACCACAACAATGTCCACAAATGAATTAGCCCGTAGCAGAACATGACGACCAATCGGCTTGGCAATCTGTGCTCCATCCGTTGGCTGAACCAGACAGATGGGTATCGAGGGTAACCAATTGGAGCCAAAAGGTACATCGACCGTAAAAGGACTTTTCAGACTTGACATCATTTGTAAGCTATTGGCCTTGATCGGAATGCGAGTTTCGTCCTTGGGCAAGCCAATGTTCACATCAAGCCCTGTGGCATTGATGAACGTGCCCCATGGGGCAATGTCTAGGCCCAAAGTACATGAAAATTCTCGAGTTGCCTGCACTCGGTACTGAACATCCATGATATTGGGTAATTTCCAAGATCGTCGCACTCTTAACTCTTCCGCATCGTTCATAGGCCATTTGGGGCTAACCTGTTTTTCCAGCTTCTGAAGAGTGCTCTCAATGCTCCAGTCAGCGCCTTCGTAAAGGAAAAACTTATGCAAATCCATGGACTTTAGCATGAATATATATTCACTTTGGGATGCAGCACTCAATGCACAACTAACAGAGAAATACAAAGATTCGTTGAAGTCAAAAGATAACAATTAAGATTAATATAGAACCTACGGATATTTAAAGTTAATACGATGTTCTGTCGAAAAGGTTGTAGCCGTACTCAGAGCCTGACGACCGCCCTCGCCGGGTATCGCAAAATGATTGTTACTGCTACTTTCTGTGGCCTGCAGTTCGGAGCTGAGCAAGTTGCATATCTCAAATATGGGCCAAATGCAAACGAATATTCTTTGCGGATGGAAGTCATCCTCGATATTCTCCAGCGTAATGTCCTCTCGTAGTATCCGCACCCAAACGCTGATGAACTGTTGCGACGACTGTATGGGTATCTTCACTAGCCAGGGCATGTCATTGTTGGACTTTAGCGGTATATCACCAGTGCGTCCTTTAGCTAGATCACTGATCAGCTTGAGTCTGAAGCAGAAGCAGGTCACTTATTAGTTTCTAATTTTTATATTTATTCATACAAACCTCATGGCTACTTCATCGTTGCGCAACACTTCATGAGAAAATGAAGTTCGTCCCCTTACTTGTATCAAATCACCTGAAGCACTCGCTGCCTGGTCATCGTACTGCTTACCCTGGGTGCGAAATTCCGCAAGCAACTGAAATGGCACCATGCTCACCAGCTCAATTTGTCCCTTGACCAGGACATAGACTTGTGTGGCAGACAACTTGCCCTGTTTAATGGTCATGCAACGATTGCCAATCCGCAAATGGCGCACACGATACTCCTCTTCGAATTTAAGAGCAATATGCACTGAGCTACTAACCTCAACCTGTTTGCTCTCGCTATTCTCCATATAGAACGTTAGCTCCTGCTTGTGAAAATCGCTGCAAAAGTAGTAAAGACGCAACTCTTGCGGCGCCAATGAAATGCGCTCATTTGTTCCCGTCTGGCCAAATATGAAAGGCGTCTGCATTCGATTGACTATGACGCATTTGGGCATTACCGTGTGCACAACCTCCTGCTGTTGTAGTAACTCCAACCAATGCTGCTTGGCGCTGAGCAGCGTCTGAATCATGCAGGGACTACAGTTGAAGCGCAGCTTATCAATCAAAAAATTCACATGCAGCTGACGCAACGTGGCATTAAACTTTAAGTAGCTTTGGAAACACAATGGTTCCATGATGTCGAACATATTCTGAAAGCCCGAGTCCAAGCATTTAATGCGACTACGAAAGTCCATCTCCACACTGTAGTTATTAGGCGTACAAATGGATGTGAACAGCTGCAAACTCTCCATGTGCAAAGACAGAAAGTTCTGTGTTATATCTGTGGTACGCCTAAGATTATATTTCTTGAGCGGTGTTGGCAATGCATTGGATCTATCTGGTTGATTTTGTAAATTCAATTCAATGTCCTGACAGCATAGCAGCACCTGTAGCTTTGGTATCTGTGCCACCTCAAACACTGTATCAATACGCATACAGCCCACAAGCGCCTTTGGATGCAATATGAACTCATTGTCTGTATGTCTTTGGAAATCCATTATAACACGCTGACTATCAATCTGCAAAAGAAGAATCCGATAATTTATCTAGTATTAGAGTATTTGTATTGGAAAAACTAACAGATTGCATATCATCATCATCCTCAAAACATGTGCCATCCACAGAGATGAATGACTGCATAATGACCACACGCCAAATGGTCGCACTTATGTTTCGTTCCGGTGGTGACAACTGCTTGGTGGCCGACTCGGATAGCTCAAAATCACAATAGTGCAAGAACGTTTCATGCGTTTCACTAAAATACTCCATGCAGCACTTGATATGTATAGGATTATCGACCTGTAGAAAAGGTTAAAATTAAAATATTTTTCATTTATTTAAGAAGAGTTAAGAGTTTACCGGCATTGGCACTGGATAAATATGTATTTTGCTCATCTGTCGCGGCTGTGGATAGCGCCAACAAATGATACCAAAATTCTTTTTGATTATTTGCACTTGATATGGCATGGGCAAGACGCTGTCTGTATTCAAATAGACAAACTGAAAGGCTCCAGCTCTGAAAGAAACAAAACAATTAAATATAATTTATATTAATTCAATTTATGGATTCCAACCTTAGATCATCCTGATAGAATTCGGCTTTACGCTTAAGCCGTCTTCTGTAGCGCACAACATCCGTTTGGGTAATTGCATATTTATATAATGATTCAATTGGCACATCGTCTGGTACACCCATCACGGGTCGATTCTGTAGAAAGTGTTGCCACTGTTCACCCAAATGTGACATAATATTATTCAAACCATTACGTGCCCTTAACAGATGCAACATGTTCAGTACACTGGCATCCACACGCAGCATATTAAGCTTAATCGTTGTGGTAATTAGCAGCTGACTACACCAGGGTTCACTCAATAGATCTGCAGAAATACGCATTAGCAGCGGATGTAGAAATATCTTCTCGCCAGCCTGCACATACAGAGAGCCCAGAGTTGCTTTGATTGAAGCCCTTTGTGGTCTATTTTTAAATTTGATGTTTGTCACGAAATCAAGACAATAGGCACTGCAATTAAAATTGCCTTCCAAGTCCGAGAACTTGACGACAAGTCGATCACAGGCCAGATGCAGACGATCTGCATCGAAGCACTGCAACTTCAACTGTTGTAGCGCAGTGGTACGAACCACTGGTCGTTCGCTGCGTGGTATAAAATATGGTGTCTCATTAATCATGGAATATAAGCGTATGACATCAGTGCATAACAGTTTAATGCTATTCTCGCATAATCTTAGCTCCATGGGTTTGCGCAGTTCCACATCCATTTCGAGCTGTTGGCTTTGATCACGCTGCCATTTGACAGTGAGCAACGGTGGTGGAATTCCCGAGCTGCCCAATGTGCCGGGACGTGTTTCAAAGACACTTTCAGTAAACTGATTCGTAATAAAGGTATCGGGTTCCTCGAATATGCTCAGTTTAGACTCTAGTTTGCCCAAATGAATATTAAAATTGAATACAGATGCCTGCGTTAGAGCAGTTTGCAAAGTTTTTGTAACAATAAAACTGGGTTGCGATATAACTATCAATAGCAATGGTCTCATTACCAGCTGCTCCTTCAGCTGCTCAACCTCGATAATCTTTACAATAAACTCGCCAGCTACAAATGAAATACTTCGTGGATAGTTTAACTTCCGTTGAGTGCTTTTAGGAGTTACATTGTAATGAAATTCTGACGCAGACACATAAGGCAAATTTGTGCTCTTTATGGTTTGAATGGTCGTATTAATGCCCGAATCGCTTTGGCAGGAGCCCAACATAATTTCAGTGGGATTTAAGCTACTATCTCTAGCTTCGTCAAAGCTATCTCTGGTTTGCACCTCGGTGGTCTTGAAATAACTCATAGTTCTTTTATATTGATGAATTGAACCTGGCGTTGTCGTTGGTGTTGTTAAGTTACTAGCACTTAGACATGATTTGGTTTCAGCCAGCATCGAGCCACAGGAAAGGATCGTTACGCTGTAAATATATGTAAAAGGTTAATTTCAAAAGGTCAAAACAATAATTACAGATGTACTTGTTTAATTGTTGCAGGTTCTCCGCAGCGTAGGCAATTAGATGGATTTGATGTGTATTCAATGTGGCTATAAAATCGGCGACACAATTGAATTCAATTGTCTCTCCACAGATCAGAAACCGATCATAACTTATGGCCGGTGCATAGACAGTAATAAAGTCAAAGTCTTTGAATATGTATGTATGATTTAGCTCGGTAGAATGCGATTGATTATTCCATTCAAATGCCGGATTGCTGTGGTCTTTGACCTGTGACTCTTCCTGGCGAAATTGTTGTGTTTCCAACCAATTGCCAGAGGAAAGTGATATATTTCGCACACTCAATTCATATTGGCGATCCTCGACTAAAGCTCCTGGTGTGCTCAACATATTTAGCTCGGCTGCTTTGTTATAGATATCAGAACGCACATGATATCTACCCAATGGATTCTCTACACTTGGACTGAGCTTAATGCTTTCAACCTGTAAACAAGAAAGATTACACATATAGCTCATGGATATTACAGATGATTGAATACTCACTCGTAGGAGCAGTACACTGCAGCATTTTTTGTTTGTCTCTAGCGGAAAATAAACATAGATACCCTTGCTGTTCAAATGTACAATTGGCAGATCCTGGACAGTGGTTATAGTTTGCTCTTTTGGTATATCTTTTTTGAAACCCCTCAAAGCAGCGTCGCTTTGTAACAACTCCAGCACGTCACATTTTGTAGCTAAGAACTCTGTAATACGCTTTAAATCCATCACCATTTCAATGGGCTGCACATCAATTAGGAGCTCGGAAATTGTACGTTGTTTCGTATATAGATTGCTTGCACCAATTTTCGAATATAAATCCTTTAGGCTAACAGTTGTAACGACAACATTAATCAATGGCAAGTTGGAACTATCACCAAGTCTTTTCACATTAATGCTATCCAAATGAGACCATTCCCCATGCACCTCTGCTTCGTAGTAGTTTAGACTCAAGTTTTCTACTTTTGTGGTTATCTTGGTGAAATCAGCATGTCTGTCCACATTCAATAGCAAATCCTCCAAGTTAAAGATTATCTTTCGCTGTTTCTGATCGCAAATACTTTCCAATTCCAAACCAATTCGTGGTATTGTCCATTGGCAAAATATAATCAAGGAAACTTGTGGCTCACATGGCCCTGCAAGAAATAATCTCAACAAAATGAATTTATTTTTTTTTATGATTATAATAATGAATCTTACGTCCACTTGCTGTCTCTGGCACAAATTTGGCATCCAACTCTAAAAAGTCTCTTAGCGCTGGATGATACTGTGCATCACCCGTGAACATCTCTAAACAGTTTCTGGACTTGCGAATATTAATGCCTTCATTGTTGGAACTTAACGATCGTAGCGAATTTAAAATTATCGTTATTATTTCCAAATGATCAACCAACAATCTAATCTATAAATGGAGGAAATGGTTATAAATTGAATCAATTGATATTATAAGAGAAAAGCATTTACATGGTTTCCAAAGAAGTGTATGGCTGACATGTCCACATGTACATTGATCGAATATATGGAATCTGATATCTCAGAGGGTTCCTTCTCTGAACGTTCCTTCTCTGTCCAATCCACCTTTTTCACATCGGAAATTTCCATTAGCTCTTTGTCTTCGACAAGAGAATTCATCGATTGTTCTGGTATCAATTGTTGCACAATATTTATCTTATGGGACAAAGCCAGGGTCACTGAGGTGCGCACAGGTGCTATAATCATATCATTTTTCATCCCATGGCGATAGCACATATGAAAATCAACCATTTCCATCGTCCAATTGCAGAGATCTGTGTCGCTGGGCACAAAGACCGATCCACGCATATTGGCACGTGACACTTTGTGGCTATTGCAAGATTTGATTTTCATGGATGGCATACGAATCGATGTGTATTCTACGCTCAGATCTGCGCCTGATCTACGCAACATTACCTCACAGACATCAATTCTGGCTGTGGCTACTTCTACCAATACTACCGTAGTAATGAGACGACCTAATTTTTTACCCAGATCACAGATCTTTGGACTGGGATCAACTATTTTTAATGATTTAATTGGCTCTGCCTGGGGCACACTCTTCTCATCACGTTCTGAGCTCAAATGGACTGTCTCTGCGGGTACGGAAATCTTACGACTATTCGAACGGCTCACTCGACGCGAACTCATATCAAGTGTGGACATCCTTAGTGGTGGCACCGTCGATATCGATATGTTCGAAAATGAACGTGGTTTTTCATATTGATTCGTTTGCTCATCCTCAGGCTCCACCTCTGCACCTATCAAAATAAATGAGTAAAATGTGAATGTGACATCAATATATAGAAAAAGCTTTAAAATTCTACAAGTAGTCTGCTCGATTATGAGATACCCTGTCCTGTACAAAGCTGATTCGTCCTAAAAAATTCCCATCTTTGTAAAATGAAAGATAAATTTTAGATCGTTCGCGTCTTAGCTCTAGGTTCAGTACATAATTCGGATTTCGGATATTTGTTTCGGTTCGAAACCTTGATTCTTTGTCGTTTTTTTTTCAATATTTTAAATTAATTATGGAATTTATCATGAAATAGATAATAGATAGATTAAATCGATGGAACACAGACAAAACAATGAATTTTTAATCTTCAGTACAAATTTGATAACAATCTGAAGAGAAATTCGATTATTCATATTCAAAAACACTCGAATCGTGGTGTTATATTAAGAATTTCTCTTTCGAAATGAATTTATTAGAGTTTTTAACGCTCAAATTGAGGCTTTTTTAATATAGAATATAGAAAAGTCAATTGTCTTACCATTTGGTTCACATTGTTCTGGATTCTGAAACGATCTAAGAAATTGGAGAAAGTATATATCCACGGTTATGCGAAAGTTATCGAGCCACATACAGACGACAGTCGCCGGTACTTTGTTGGAAGATATTTCCTGTATATTCTCCAGATCGTTGGATGTTTCGGAGAGACCTTTGCTCGATATTTCAAAGGGAAGCTGCAATTGTACCTCGAGCCATTTGTTGTGTATACCCCGGTTAGTAGAGATGACCACATTGCGTATATTCATTATCGTATGATAGACATCTGTGTTTAGGTTACGCATGGAGAAGAGCAGTGCAAGATGGGTATGATACTTGCGTGTATTTAGACGCACTTTGGTCAACATAGTTTGTAATTTGATCACATCTGAAGATGCATTCGATTTGACTACAATTTTGGCCAGTTCACTTAGATCTGCGGCATTATAGCTAGATATTAGAAATAATAAATTATTAAAAATCAGCAGTTCTCGCTTGGAGAACTCCACTTTGACAAGTTCCGCTTGTATTTCAGATGTCTCTAGGGTAGTTTTATTCATTGGCCACTGATTGGGCAGGACGAGACGCTGGAACCGGGCATGCAGCGCAGGTATACTAAACAATTTGGCTTCACCATTGTCGGCGGTGATGTTGAGCGCCTTCAGTGACAAAGATTTAATATTAAAATTGAATGTGTTGTAGCAGATGTCCATAACCTCGCGCGGTTTATCCTCCAGATGGCTAAGCAGCTGGACCAGGCGTTGTGGATTTGCTGGGCCACATATGGTGCCATCGGCGGATGCGATATTCAGCTCCAAATAGGGCAGCAACGACTGATTAATGGTGGTGCTCAGGCGATAGTTGTTTGCGGAATTGGAGCTATCGTCAGCCTGTTGCCGGGGAAAGAACCATACACTGATGTTACGCAACCGGATCGTATAGTTACAGATGGGTACCAAGCTAGTTAGATACTCAAAGTCCGCATAGGTTAGGTTCTTATTCAACTGTTCCCGACCTCTACTCAGTGGACTGCCAGTTTGCTCATTCACGGACTCTGCATGATATCCTGAGTAATCGTAAGGACTCAATAAATCACTAACTACATTTTTAACCTGTAGCAACGACTGCGAAAAGTGGAAGGTTATTCCAGCAGACAGCACACGGTACTTCACGGTTAGTCCCTGCTCCATCGGTTGTGCCTCTGGTGATACTTGATTCTTGGCAGGCTTCGGCGGACGACACTCGACAATGTCAAAGGCAAGCACTGGACTTCGGAAGAGCATGTATTCGTCGGTGTTTCGTGCAAAGTAATCGTCATGTTTGTGTCCGCACCATGTCCGTTCGGAGAAGCCAAACTGTTCATCGAATAGACTCTTGTCAATGAAGGCACGATGATCTTGGAACTGAAAAAGTATCGTATGTTGAAAGTCACCCAAAAGATTGAAAAGGACTACATACCCCTTTGGTGTGCACCAGACTGCGGTCTAATGGATCGTCGCTTCGATACATGCCAAGTGGCTCCATAAATATACTGGACAAGCCGGCTTTGACATTTGTCCAATCGCTCTCCTTCAGCTGGAAGCGCTCACAGTAGAGGCCGCCAAGACTTATGCGCAAGATGGGCGTATATCGAATGCGTTTAATTCCTCCAGCTGCCGTATCGATGAAAAGTTCGGAGTTTTTAAGATGAAAATTTAATTCCTCGGCATAGATGCCCAAATCGAAAGCATGGCCAACAGGCTCATCATTGTTAGCATCATTGGAGCCCCCATCAAAGCTGGGCAACAGATTCCAAGCCCATTGAAACATTGAGCCCCGTGCCGCTGGCTCTACACCTGGCTGAGCTGCTACTATGACAGACTCATCCGACTCTTTTAAACTAAAGATATCCTCTTCCTCTTTAGCGGGCTTTAGCTCTAACAGCATCTTGACCAGACGCATTACCATAGGAAGCTGCAGCGAGGAAACATTAATGTCTAAGGACTTGGTGAATACCCCAATCCGTGTTGTGCTGGACGTGCTCTGTGTATTGACATTAAACTTTCGAAGTATTCGGCATTCCAGTGTGCAACGATAGAGAATCGGTTCCTGGCACACTTCTATGCGTCCAGCCGTATTGCGTTTGTCCAGGCAGATGGTCAGATCGGACACTTGGAGCAGCTTACGCATAAGAACATTCACTGGATGCACATCGATCATGGCTGGCTGCCACTTTTCATCCGCGGAGCAAAAGTTCAAATATTGCACATTCATAGATACCACAATATCATCCTCCACATACTTAAGAATGATATTATGGCATTGTAGGCTTATATTATTGATGATCTTATTGACAACACTCGAACTTGTTGCTCCTGCCTGATGCTGCTGTTGCTGTTGCTGTTCATCGGCGTGCTGTGCACTGAGACGCTGCTGGCGACGTTGTTCGAGCAACAGAGAGGCGCGTCGTTGTTGGCTTTCCTCATTTGGCAGCTTAGCCACAAACTCAATTGTATTGATCTCAATGCGTACAGGTTCAGACGTCAGTTTAGTCCAGGGCACCTGAATGGACAGCTCGTGTATGTGACCAGAGACGAGCTCAATTGGCAGATTCAATTCCTCCTCGAGCACGTCTAAACGCATGTCGAGATTTTGAAACGTAACCTCACCCTCCCACAGCGACACCTGTGCATCTTCGTCACGAATATTTTTAACATATTTCGCCACGTAGTTCAGCAATATTGGTGTTATATAGGACTCTAGCTTGAACATTACGTCGCTGTTGGGTCTAATCAGTCGTCCAAACTGTAAGCGGCCTTCTAATTACCTAATATTCGCAATGTTTTATTTGCACATTTTATTTAATTTTTTTTATTGTTTTGTTGATAATATGTCGAAAAGGTGTAACAGAGAAATAAAATAACAAAAATAATATATTTGCTACACTGTTCAATTGTTTACGTTTTGCTTTTTGTTTTTTTGCCCCGGCACTTACTCATTTCAGTGTTGGCTAACGAGCAAAATGTTCTTGGCGCAATACGCAAGCAAACGTAAAGTCTTCAAAATATGCAAATTAATATGCAAACAATAATAAATTTATTTATTTAAATGCAATCGCAGTAAAAAAATTTCTTTGTAGAAAACTCAATTTGATAATTAAGTTGAATTTCAGCAATTTATTTGTAGTAAGTTTTTAGCGTGTGCGCTACGTCACACATAACGTAACGTTTAACGTGACGACGTAAAACTGAACAGCTGTTTGTGCCACGATTTGTTTACCAACACACGCAAGAAATTCCATTTCATTATTATTAATTAAAAATGCCGCAAATAACAAAATCTAATGAAGAATTTGGTAATTAAACACAATAATTATATTAATAACGTAATATATATATACAAATATACTTTTAGATGTTGTCAAATACTTTCTTCAGCTGCTTGAAGATGACAAAGACATGTCCTCAGGCATTGCGGCCATAAAAACACTTTTGATGATTTTAGAGAAGAAACAATGTATTGCGAGCTTAAATATTTCATTTAAACAATTATTAATATGATATATACAATTACAGTTGGCACAATACACATTCTGCATACAACAATGCGAGAAGCTGTTGCCGCAATGCGTAATACGGATTTATCAATTGCAGCGATTGTGTCCGCGGGTGAGCTCTTTTGTCGCTTCATAACATTAAGTCTGGATGACAAACAGATGGAGGAATGCCGTCAAATTATGTTAAATCGTGGCAAAATCTTTCTAACCAAACTGCTTAATTCAAGGGAAGTGATCTCAAAGCAAGCGCAACGCTTCATAACTGACGGTTGTCGTATTTTGACCCATTCACGTTCCCGTGTCGTACTCAATGCACTTATTGCAGCCTCAAAAAACAATAAAACATTTCATGTATTTGTGACACAAGGCGGCATTGGCAACTCTGGGTAACGTATATACATCATATATGTACATATAAACAATATACAATCTCGTACAATCTTTTCATTTATTTCAATTGTTTAATTTTAGAGAGCAAATGATACATGAACTGGAAGCAGCTGGCATTGATTGCACATTAATTTTAGACTCTGCGACTGGTTATGTTATGGAATCTGTTGATTTTGTTATGGTTGGCGCTGAGGCTGTTGTGGAAAGCGGTGGCATTATTAATCGCATCGGTTCATATACAATGGGTCTGTGTGCACGTGAAATGAAGAAACCATTCTATGTGCTCTCCGAAAGCTTTAAATTCTCACGTCTCTATCCACTGAATCAACGAGATTTACCCAATGAATATAAGGTAAAAAGTTCCAAGATCAATCCAATACAATAAATGATGTATTAATTGTATTTTTCAGTACTCGCGCAAGCATTCAAATGATGTGGCCAAAATGCATCCACTTGTCGATTATACGCCGCCAGCATATATAACGTTATTATTTACGGACTTGGGCATATTGACGCCATCCGCAGTCAGCGATGAGTTAATCAAATTGTATATGTGAAGAAGGATTAAAAAAATAAACGATTAATTAATTGGATTTGATAATTTAAATTTGGTTTACAATCGAAATACATAAATTTCTAATAATGTGCTTGTTGTACATCTAATGTATATATGAATGTATATGGTTAAGTAAACTTTTAATGTACAATTTTATTCTTAAAATTTATATTTGACGCCATTTCTAGAAGTGCATATCGCCCCTAAGCAAATATGTATCAACATCATGTTCGGCATCATATTCAGAGCCCATATCCTCATAAATGTGACCACTGTAGTGGGAGGAATTGTTGCTGCTGCTGCTTCCATTTGTATACTCGCTATACTCTTCGAAATCATCAGTGTATGCCTCGCTATCATCATCCAATTCACGATCACCTTCCACAACTAAATGATCATCATATGCATCGTCATCATCCAAATCGCTGGCATTCTATATAATTGATAGATTATTAATACTGATCATGGTAATATATATGTAGATAGTTAGTAGGTTACCACTTGACCCGTTTGTATATTGATTTCAATCTGCAAACGTATGTCCATGACCAAGAAAGCTGTTGTGACTAGCACTGGTATGGTAAGGCGACTCTTCCAAGCCAAATCAGTGAGAAATAGGAAAACATTGCCAAACATTGAGTCCATTTTTTTTTGATTATGTATTGTTTATTTATTGTTTTTCTTCTACTGCTGATACGTCCGTGTCAGCCTCAATCTGCTGCTCCTCCGCCAGCTGCTCGGTTAGAGCGTCGTGCTTTACAATGTGCAAAGTTTCCCCAACTGTTACAGCCTGGACGGGCAACAGATGACGCTGCAAACGTCCGCTCTCGATTGGTTTATCGAAATCAAGAAGTTGCTCAATTGTTGCTGATGATACACCGTCCGACTCTAATAAACTTCGCATGCAATCCTGTTTCTTTGCCTGCAGTGAGTCCAATAATTTACTGCCCTTTTTAACTTTTTGTAGTTTTCTCTCTGAATTGAATTGAGAAATGGAAATCAATGAAGCAATGAATGGAAAACAAAAACCCAAAATTCTATGTGATCTGTAATATATTCTATATAATATTCTCACCTAACGACTGCAAGTAGTTTGCCGAATCTGGCAATGGCTCCAATGGCTGAGTCGAACCTTGAACATTACTTTCCTCCTCTGATTTCTCGGTTTCACAGTTTTCTAAATTGTTTGTCGGTTTATCGACTTTATTTGTAATGAAATTATCTTCGAAATTTTTTGTGATTTCGGTATTTTTGTTTGCTTGTTGATCTTGCTGATTATTGTTTTTCACTTGCCAAGGATCCGCATCGCAAATGGACATGTTTTAAACAAAAAACTAAAAAAACTCGTTGCAAAAAATTTCTTTTTTTTAACATTAGAAAATCATTATAATCATAATAATAGTCTAAATGGCTTGTTTGTGCGTAAGATAAATCCAAATTCCATATGATAAAGAATTATAATATTAATTTGCAAATGAAAAGTTTGTTTGTCTCACTCTCTTAAATGAGATTTAATAAATACGCAAAAGATATAAATACAACAACCACCACAGATACTATTACACAAACATTTTCCAACACTGTTATAACAGCTGTTATGTATGTTTATGTGGGAGTACTTAGCTCACAATATACTTGGTCTTCTACATATATCGATACTTTTACAGTGTTGCATAGCATCATCAACATATTCATACATTTTGCAGCACTGTTAGTTTAACAGCTGTTGTGTCCTACGACAACAACGAAAACATTCCACAATTATTTTAATTGTAGCTAAAGTAATATTATAATGGATATATCGGCACTATCGGAGCCAACATTTAATGCCGCCGATTGGATAAATGCCAACTATAAGAAATATAAAGAAGAGAATGCCAAAGAAAATGCTAGCGCCACATTGTTTATACAAAGCTACGTGGCGAAGTTGCAGCTTTATGTGCAGCAAGTAAATTATGCTGTAGAGGAGTCTAGTCAGCAGGTGGTTGCCAATATGCCACGTATTAGTAAGGAGGCAGCCACATTGCAGTGTGATGTGGCAATGTTGCAGCAAAAAATGAAGGCAATGCGCCAGGAAGTCGCTGCTGTACAGGAGGAGACAGGTGATTGTATGGCTACCTTGGAGCGTCTCAATACACTGCAAACCAAACTGCAGGCGGCGAAGGAATCTTTGCAGGAATCAGATGGCTGGGGCAATCTACTGGCCGAATTGGAAGATTGTTTCGAACGCAATGAACTAAAGGTAAAGTTTATCTGAAGATATAATCTAAAGAAATCTGTACAATCCTTTCTCTCGTCCTTGCAGGGTGTATGCGAAAAATTGACAGCGCTACAGAAATCGTTGCAAGCCCAGGAACAGCTGCCCGGCCATACTGAACGGCAGACGCAAGTTGAAGATTTCAAGAATCGACTTGAAGCTATGGCATCGCCCAGTCTGGTTCAGTGTTTCGCTGAGTCAAATCTAGAGCAGGCCCAGAGGCATGTTCAGATCTTTTCAAGGATACAGCGTCTGCCGCAACTGCAGCAATACTATCGAGCTGTGCAGAAGAATGTTCTGCAGCAGCAGTGGAAGCAAACGCTAGAGCTCCAGATCAACGAATCGCCACAGCAACACTTTTTGAATCTATTTTACGATCAGCTGCTTGAGCACTGTCAACGTCAGCTCAAATGGTGCGTCCAGCTGTTTGCAGACGAGTCCCCGGAAGAGGCTCAGCTGCAACCGTTTCTGGTTATTGCCGAGCTGCTGCCTTCACTGCAGCCCACTCGCGATGCTCACATACTGCAGTTGCTTAAGACATCCAACGAACGCTTGGAATTGTTGGCTCAATACGCTCAGGCCAACCAGAATTTTGTGCTACATTTGAACACAATGCTGGAGCAGTCTCACATTGCATTGCCAAAGGATCTGCAACGACAGTTGGGTGAAGCTATCTTTGAGTATTTCCACAAGTTTATACATCAGTATCCGCGTCTGGAGGAGACGCAGCTATCGACACAAGTAGATCGTTTGCTATCCAACCAGGCTACGCCAAGCGATGCAATACGCCATCTTGAGGACAGCACACGCAAACTCTATGAATGGCTTCAGCTGGCCTGCACCCGTTGCTCCACAATTACCAATGACATTGCACTATGCAAGCTTATTACAGTGCTCAATGGTATCTTCAAGCGGCAACTGGAAAACTTTAGTCGCACCCAACGTCAGTTGAGTCTCAGCTTAGGTGGCGGCAACAACAGCAGCAGCAGCAGCAGCGTCAGCGGTGGCGCACGCAATGAGAACTGGTCTCTTTTGCAGTACACTATGTCCCAGTTGCAGTGCCTTACGGACTTCCAATTACAACTGCAACAATTCGAGCAGACTCTACACCAACGCATGAATACCTTGTCGAGTCGGCTTCAACGGCCGGCAGGTGATAGTGGTAGTGATGCCGCCATGAGTATCTACCAGACCTGGGAGAACACTTCACGCTCCCAACTGCTTGCAAACATTGCCGACTATCAGCAAAAGCGCGCAGAAACAACTTCTGCCTCCAGTGCCGATAGTCTGGGAATCTTTCCACAAATCTATGCTACACTCAAGACATATTTGGCCGAGACACATGACATAACACTCAATATATTGCTGCAGCCGATTGAGGTGCATCTGGCCCATATACGTCCGCCCGTAGAAGCTCATAGTACAGCGGGCATCAACATGCCCAGCTTCAGCTATGCTCCACAGGAGAGCATCACCCAAATTGGCCAGTATCTGTTAACTTTACCACAACATTTGGAGCCATTGTTGTTATCACCGTCGGCGCTGCTTAAGCAAGCCCTGGAATTGTGCAATATCAAGTATACTCAGTCGATACCCTGCGCCGATGTGTTGCTCTCCCTGGTGGTTGACCAATGTTGCGTTTTGTACCAGGCACAGATACTACAAATAAAATCATTACCAGCTGCATCTGCTACACAACTCAGTGTGGACATTGAATACTTATCGAATGTCCTTGAGGAACTTGGCCTAACCATTAACTTGCAATTATCCCAGATCCTTACACTATTGAAAGCAGCACCAGACCAATACCTTACATTGAGCAGTGGATGCGAACCTCGCCTGGTCACAGCTATACGTCAAATGCGTAACATTATATCAACACAATAGTTATAGACCTAAGGAAAAATATAAATTATTCTATGTAGACCATTGAAGCAGGACGTTCTCTTGAATCTCTGATACTCCTTAAGATCATTTAGGCTGTATATTTATCAACAAAAAGTTTATTTTCCTTTGACTTGGCCAATCGCCATATAAAAATCAGGCTATAAAATGCATATTTAATTGGTAGTAACTGTAGTCTCCACAGCTTTGTGCTGCTCCACGCTGTTATGCGCTTGCCACCAGTTGGTAATGTATTCCCAAAGACTGGAAAGGGCACGCACTGAGTGCACATCGAGCTTGTGCTCTTGGGTGAGTAACTCGCAGTACTCGGAACGCTGTCCGGCATAGGTGCCACCAAAATTGCGTAGATAACGTAGAGCCGGAACTTGTTCTGGCCAATGACGTGCAGTGCAATCGAGTAGTAGGTCCAACTGTTGAGCAGACAAGGCCAAGTATTGACCGCCGCTGGACGCTGTCTTGTTGAACACATTTAGGAGTCGAGCCAGACCGGGTATGGATACACGAGGCGATAGTAGAGGCAACAGATGATGTACCAGTCCGAGAATACGCCTCTGGACATGATTATAATCCAATAATTCCGATTGACTAGCGCATGTGGCATACCACAAATTATTGATGATGCTAATGATGCCTTCGATAATGTCGAACTGATGGAATTGCGTGTCTCGAATGACGCTCAGCAACCAGGGCACTATGCCCACATGTTCCAACATAATTCTTACTGCACCTGGTATCTTCACACAGGTAGATAGTACAGAGAGCAGCAACAAGTTGCCATCGAGAGTGGCCAGGCTGGAGCCATAGAAGCTAAGCAATACCTTGAATGTATTTGTCGATACCAGCAGGAAGAGATCGGCACTGCACTTGATACCATTGCCAAGCAGCTGTACGATAAACTCACGATATTGCTGATGTTCCGGCTCCTGGGAATAGAAGAACACATTGAATTCTGGTATTGATTGAAAGTTAAAGGTCTGTTTCAACTGGAGGAACATCATCAGACGCTTGTACAGCAAATGGGTAGGATCTGTGCTTATGTTAAAGCTATGACCAATAAACAGAGCAGGAATTAAGGGTACACGCGGTGTGCCTCCATGGGTACGACGCTGTGCCAGCCAAGAATCGCGTAGCTCACTCAGTCCGGCTTGTATGTTGTCATAAGCCTGTGTCCATAGCGGCTTCTCGTAGAATTTTGACAGCTCAAAATGAGTGCGATAGCGTTGTTGACAGCAAGCGGCTGCCAAGCGCATATCCTTGTCCAAGGAGGACAGCGCACAGAAGCTCATTGCGAGCAATCCATTCTGTACAGGCCACTGGGCACGCACCACAGACTCAGGTGCAAAGCAGTGCAGCATCAGAGGCAGCATAAAGGCCGGATCATAGCAGCGTTCATAGACCTCATCACGCTTGGGACACAATCGACGTATGTCCTGGCTAAAATCCTTGTGTCCCTGCTCAATCTGCTGCTCCAGTTGGTTGTCTCCAAACAACTGGGATTTGGTTAAAGGATCCACAAATTGCAGCTCTGGCAACTGCTGACTAGCATGCAGACTACGCCAAATGGGAAAGTTTTCAATAGTATATTGACACACTTGTCGTCCGACCAGGGCTAGCACCTGTGCCACATTCGTCTCCTGCTGTTGCAATTTGGCACGCTCGTCATTATCCACAGCCCGCAGCGCATAGTGGGCCACAGCACTTTCGCCCCAGATAAGTGGACGATATTGGGCCAGGCCAACATCAAAGCGTTCATAATGCTCCAACAAGGCCAAAGCATACCTATCTGCGGGCGTCAATCGAGCCTGATAGGCGCCCAATATGATGGGGATGTGGGCCGAATGTAGGGCTGTTGGTGCCTTGCGGGCCAGCGTTTCCAGTAGCTGCAGCAAATGTGTTTTCACTGCACTAGTCTCGCCCAGCAAATGATCATAGCAACAGGAATGTGTGCAGACCATCTCGTAGAGCAGAGCAGCATCTGGATTTGTGGCATTTTCAGCTTGTTCCGTTTCATTTTCATAGAGTTTGTCACACAAATAGGCCAAAAGCTTGAGTAGCAAACCATTTGTGTGCTCCTGTTCAGGTGTACGCTGATCCTCTTCGGTCATATGCATGGCATGCTTTAAGCAGCTTTTACAGAAGTTCATCCAATGCGAAGCGTTCACCACACGGCTCCAGTCTAGCTGTTGATCCTGTTGATGATGTTGATGCTGCCACCAGTCGTAGCAGTTAAAGGCCAGCTGCTCCAGCTTCTCCAGTTGCAGACTCTGCTTCTTTAGATCCAAAGCCATCATTTGCACATTAAGATTTATATAGCAAACGAATATGTTGGCCTGCTTTTGCTCATCCTTGCTGGCGGCAAAGGCCTGCCTGTAGATCTCACGTAAAACGCCCATCTGGAACAGTTCAACTGCATCGAATTTCAACTGCTTCTGGCAATAATCCAGACACTCAGACTTTGGCATACAGTAGCGAATGAGTGCCGCACTGGCCTCCGGATGCTCACGATAGATGAGTGCTGCCTTTTGAGGTTTCTCTATGCTCTTCAAAATGCCATTTTTGTATATTTGATAGCAACGCTGCAGCAAGGACTGCTCCAGTTTATAAGAACGTTTGAATGCAACATCCAGCAGCGGATAGATTAGTTCCTTTTGCTCCAAATGCTCCGGCAGCTGTTCTGCAAACGTCTCTGCCAATTTCTCATTCCGCTGGAGTAGCAAACAGGCCAGGCGCACAGCTGCTTTGCTTAGCTTTCGTTTGGTTGCGGCAAAGAAGAAACAGCTAAAGAATTCCGCTCCGCAGACACTCAGGTTATGATGTTGACTGCCCAAGAATTGCAATAGTGCGAGCTCTAGCTGCTCCAGTTGCTCGGCAATGTTGCCCACGCAAAACTCTTTATAGTAACTCTGTAATTGCAGTATGGATTCGCTGCAATCCACAGGCTCTGGCAGCTGTGCCAGTCGTCGCAGAAGACACATCATTAGCTCATAGTAATGATTTGGTTTGTTGCTGTTAGCCTCAAAGTAATCCGCAGCTTGCAGCTTGCTGGTGAGCAGCTTTAACATCTTGGCACACTCTGTGGAATTCAGCTCAAAGGCATCCACAAGAGCGACACATTCCAGCAGCTGTGTGTGGGATTTTTGCTCCTCCACAGTACGATTAGTCGCTCTGGCATCCAGTGCAATCTCTAAGGCCACAACCAGTTGCAGTCTATAGTAAGCTGTATAGCTGGCAAATCGAGGTAAAGTGCGACAATGCTCGGTCAACCGACGTAGAAAGGTCACATAATGCAACTGCGTCTCACTGGTTTCGCTAAGGAGCTGTGTGGCACGCAACTGACTGAGTCGCACGCTGTAGATGTAGTGTAATAGACGCTGCGTATGAGTCTCCTGCACTTGCTCCTGATCTTTGTCATCAATGAGCTCAATAGCTGGCTTCTGTTCACCATCCAATTGCATCGAAATCTGAAGCAAACGTATAAGATAGTCAGCTATCAATTGGGACTGCTGTCCAGTGAGGCGTCTGCTCTCCACCAGTTGATGCAGAAGAAATAACAATTCATGGGCATAGATCATATTGCGGCAAGGATTAAGTAAACATTTGTCCAACTTTAATGTGTTGCCTTCCTCCAACTGCAGCTCAAAGTTATTTTCTGTCTCTGGCTTGAAGAGCTCATCAAAAGCATGCGGCTTATCATTCAATATAATCTTCTGTAGTTTAAGCAATTGTGGCCAATGCTCACCAATGGCACTGGGCAACTGGCAGGAGTTCAGACTCTGCCAGCTTTGCATATAATCCTTATGCTGCTCCAGATGTGAACTATACAGATTAAGCACCTGCTCCGGCTTTGTATGGTAGTGATAGAGTAGCACAAAAACCTGTTCCACATAAGCATCATAAGGTGGTGTCAACTCCACACCCTGCAGCAGCAGTGGCATCATTTTGCTCAACGTCAGTGTCTCCACGTAGGCCTGAACTGTTTGTCCTTGCTCGATTTGGGCAAACAGTTTGCGCAAATTCTCAACATTGGTCGCCGTCTCTGCCGCATTTAGCGTGGGCAACTGTTCCACTTGACTGAGGTCCAGGGAGAGTATGTTCAGCAATATGCTCGTTACGTTGTCCACAGTCTCGGCATCGAATCCAATTAGAGCCTCCAGCCAAATGTCGATTTCATAGCTACATGAATCAAACATGCCTGTATTGTGGAACAAGCGATGAAGTAGCTCGCCGGCTTCTGTCTTGACTGCCAAGTCATCCAGCATATAGGCCTTGATGAACGAGCGCAGTACCTTCTCAAAGAGTTGTTCCTGTGGATGTAGTGATCGGGGAAATAGCAACAAAATGGTCTTTATCGATTTCAGTTCCAACTTAATTTTAGCCACTTTATCCAGTTGGCCAGGCTGCTCTGGCTCTTCGGATTCATCAAAGTTTGTCTCATACAACGGACGCAGCACATCCAAGTAGTCAAGAATTTGACTTGTTTGATTAACAAAGGCACGATTCTCCTTGCACATGATCAACACCAGTTCCAGTGTAACAGACAAATGGTCCAGCACATTAACTCCAGGTTCCTGTTGCTCCTGAATGCTCTTGTATAGCGAATAGAGTATAGCCTCGATGGTTGGGAAGTTGACCAGCAAATGATTCAACAACTCGAATTTAAAACGGCGCAATGAGTTTCCTGCTCGCTTCGACTGCTCACGGATAGCAACGGCGCCCACATAGTTGCTATACTGGGTCATCATGGTCAGCAGTAGACGGTTTACAGCCAAACGCACTGGGAAAGAATTACTCTTCAGCATAAACTTGCTAACCACAAGCATAAGCGCCTCTATTGGCAGACACATCTCCTTGATCCAATAGCTAAAGTCGGTGAGCGTCATTTTTTCCATGGCCACAGATAGCGAGCTAGGCGGCACGGCCGTAATGATCTGAGCAAGCAGATCAATAGCTTTGGGTAAATCATGTGCAGGTAAACGCAACGGATTGATAAGTGGAGCAAAGTTTCGCACCGTATTTCTGCCTAAGTCTGGACACGCTTGCAATGTCTTCAGGATCAATTCAATTTTACGGTCGTTATCAAACGGTCGGTACAGGGAGCCCAGCAACTTGCCCTGAAGTTTATTATGCTTCTCACGAAAGCTACTGATAGCATCGAAGCAAATGCCATGTTTCCGTGAAGTCATCAAGATCAATAAGAATTCGTGGGCAGCTGCAGCAACGGCATCGCGCTCCTCCTCCGGCACTGGTATACTTCCTTCCACATTATGCTTACGGCCGCTATACAAGTTAGCCAATCCCTGTGGTCCCTGCCAGTCGTAGAGACGATGAAAATGCTTGCAGCACTCCAAATCAAAGACGTTAACCTTCTTTGTTTTCAATATGCTGGCATTTTCGAGCACATATTGGCGCAGTGTGTTAAGCACCACACAGGCCGTCACATGATCATCATAGACCAGACCCTTGGCGAGCACACGAATCAAATAGGCGCGATCCAGAATGTTTCGTATGAGAAGCGTATTGCCATCTACTAAGAATGCCAGGATAAAATGTATATAAGCCTTGCGCACTGTCTCATCGTTCTTGAAGTCGTTCTTCGAGTGTGACAACATCGTTTCCATGGTTCGCCCATTCGATAGAATGTCGTAAGAGCTAAGAACCTGACGACCCAACTGGGGATCTACACATACAATGGCCGTTAACAATTTTAATGCATTTCGGCGATGATTTGGTTGTGCAGATTGCAGCAACTGTTCCAAAATAGCGCCATGAACTTTCAAAAAGTAGCGTCCAGCATGTACAGCCGATTCCATATGACTCTTTTGATTGCTCAGTATTTCCATAATGATGCGTTGCAAAGCTTCGCATAGATATCCAACATGCAGTATATTGCTCTTGTCGATGCGATTGAAGGCCTCTGCCAGCTCCAATGGCTTACCACGCTTTTCAATATATTTGGCCACAATTTTTGGACGTATTTGACACATATGCAGAAAGTGACGCAATTCTATAAGGGATTAGAGTTAATTAACGATAGAATATTTGTGAGCTACTGCCGGTGTACATACCGGTTATAAAGCTATTGCCAAGCAGCTTTGTACGAAAATTCATCATTTTAAAATCGTTGGGGAAACGCATTTGCTTTTCCTCCGGCTCAATGCCCGAATCGGGACTTATATCAGCATCATCTTTAGTTTCATCCCGCAGCATTTCATCAGCACCCTCATTTGCATGCTGATTTTCATCCAAAGAGCTTTTTGTGTTTGTTGGCGTATGAGACTCCTTGGGCATCTTTTTGGGTACCGCGGTTTCAGCTTCATCTTCAGCGTCGGCGACAGACGCTTCATGTTTCCTTTTTCGCCTATTCGGTTGTATTGCCATTATTGTGTTTATTTTATTTTATTTTCATAAATAATTAGTTAAAAGTTTGCATTTAATTTCGGCAAATATCCAACAAGTGCTTGAACGCACGTGCTGTGCTATAGAATTGCTACATTGACCAATATCCGTTACCAGTAACGAGTACTTTTCGAGTACTTATTACAAAGAATCGGTTAACTGCCCAGTGTTGGAAAGTTATCGTTTTGTCGCTGTTATCGGTTTTAAATCAAACATTGACATGGCACAAATTACAGATTTAATATTTATTTTGCATTACAATTACATACTATTAAAACTTTTATTGTGCACACATTTGCTATATTCCATTTCAATTCAGATTGTTGTTTTGGGGTTGTTATCTTGACGTTTCTAATTGTTTTAATCATCTTCTAGGCCTCTATTGGTAACTCCTTGGCCCAGTGTGGAAATTCCAGAATTATTGGGACCTGGAAATTCGGGTAACGTTGTCCGTTGTTTGCCTGGCGCAGGTGGTACTGGTGGCAAATCTACCGATTTACTCGCACCTGCAATAAAATAAATAAATATTACAAATCGAATAATTAATAATCATTCAATTATTAATTAATTTACTTACTACAACAACAACCCATAATTGAATCAATTAAGAAAATATCGTTTGTATCAAACCGTTGAAAGTCTTTAAAGCACTAAATCAAAGAAATCAAACCGGTGACCAATTGGCTATAACATTACACATACTTGTTCATATGTATAAGGTTGAAATGAAAACGATTCACGATTCTGATAAGACGCTTTTTGTTATTGTTTAAACAAAATAAATATATCATATACTATATGAAATTCATTCGGCCTCGGCTACAACAGTTATCTACTAGGTTTGTTGGTAACATTTTGACGGGTTTTAGAGCACTTGCCAAGTCGCCAGCAACCGACCAAAAGCATGCAGCGAATTCAGTAATTAAGATAACAGCTTATCAGCCCCGTTTAAATTTATAGTCCGCACCTGAAAAAAACAAAACTATCGGGGTTCGATTAAAACTATCGAATATTAAATATTCACATAAATAATTAACTCAATGTATACATAAACTCAACAGATAAATAAGTAAAATTAGTATTTTCTGATTTAAAGTATTAGCCAAATACATTAGAAAATACTTTAAGTTCATTTAATTAATTGATAATTTTCAATTAACCTAATTAATCAATTTATTTTAAATGCAGCTTAAGTGCAACAACATTTTGAAAATGCATTTTTACGCGCCAATTAATAAATGCAAAATTTTACAACACTGTCGTCGAAACAGCTGTTATCATAATGCGCATGATTGTCTACCATCTCTTTCTGTCTCTCTCATTCTCTTTTGCTTCGCGCACACAGAAACGGGGAGCGAACCGAAACGTAAACAGCGTCGCTGTCGTTTCACGTTTTTTATTATTTTTTGTCTGATAAAAAGAAAAAATGTTTTAAATCAAAAAGTGTTAATTAAAACCGAAATCAAAGTCAATGTGGCTGCGGACGCAGATGGTTCGTTGTTGTGCGCGTGAGCCGTCGAATAAACTAAAATAATAACAATAATAATAATAGCGTTTACAGCATCTGCCAAAAAAAAATACCAATTTACATATACACACACACACATACAAATATATATTTAAAACGCGTGAAACTTCAGAGCGCGACGGTCTCTAGTGCTACTTGCTTGCTCGCTCGCTCGTGAGCGTGATTTTCTGTGTTTATGTTCTACCTGACATTCTGATGAAGCATCAGTTGTGAATGTCAGCCGCAAAGTGTACGAGACGAGAAATCTTTAGCCAAAGCAAAATAAACAAGAATCATTAAAAAACGCTAAAAACGCCTGAAAACTAAAAATATAAACAATTGCGTTTAAGTTTGTCTGGAAATACAAGTTTTTATATTGAAATATATATTTAAAAAACATAAAATTATCTGCTGACGGCTGGTGGTGGTTGGCCGCTCTGTCATCATGGATGATGAGTTCAAGCTTTGCTGGAAAAATTTCCAGGATAACATTGCCAGCGGTTTCCAGAATCTATATGATCGCGGCGATCTAGTCGATGTAACGCTTGCCTGCGATGGCAAATTGCTTCAAGCACATAAAATTGTCTTGGCCATTTGTAGTCCATACTTCCAAGAGATATTCACAACGAATCCCTGCCAGCATCCCATCAGTAAGTATATCTATATATATATATATATGCTCTACCCATGTCTACAGTCTATTCTAATTATTGGCACGTACGTTTAACAAGTTGTATTTTTTTTCTCCAATTTCGTTTTGGCATTCAGTTGTTTGGGCCTGTTGTTTGACCAATTTGTTCACACTGTGGCTACTATAAGCCCGCCATTTAATAAGCATACCCGGCAACGCATTGTTGTGGCGGTTAACAGTTGACAATTGGAAGAAATAATTGTTAGTTGATATCGGATATCTATTTGTCTGTTTCTTCGTTTCTTTTTGTATCTTTTAGCTTAAATGTTCCAATAGTTTACTTGATTTTTATGACCAAGAGATTGTCAGGAACTGTTGGAATTATGTGACCTTAATGATTTACTTCGTTACTAACCATCGTTTAACATGGGTTTAACAAATTTAATTCAAAAAATTCCAAAAAATCTTACAAATAGTTTAAAAATCTCAACTGCGAGTAAAATTTTCTAAAATTTTATTAAATTGTTTATATAGTAAATGAACTTTTGCCAAACTCAGATACAATTTGTTGCTTAGTTTCTAGCTCTTACCCTTTTAGGTTTATGCCCAATCATTAGTTAGTCTGTACAAATTCAAGTTTTTTATATTTGTTTTTGGGGATTTTGGAGGCTTTATCTTTCGAATGATAAAATATCATTGATACGTTGCCGTTGTCCAACTCCTACTGTCAGTTTATCTAAGCATGTCATGTCAATTGTCAATTGTTAGTCCTGCATCGTTCGATATAAATCATGTATTGTGTCAGACATTCTACAAAAAAGTTATCAATACTCAGCTGCTTAGGAATACTCAGTCAAGTCACCCCAAAAATCTCTGTCCCAACGATCGTTTAGTAGTACACTGAAAGCAAATAAAACAATTTGAGCTTATCATAAATCAGTAAATCAAATAGCTGACGATGACTTGTAGCCCGTTCCCGTTCCCAGGTTCTGATAATCCTCAATTGAACTGTCGCCACGTTGTCTCTAGATGCATTTTATATGTACATACATATATGCTCCATGGATTCTATTCGATATGTACTCCTTCCTTTGGAGTTAGTTGTACAGCCTTTTTGATAACAAGTTCCCACTTGAGGAGGTTTTCATACGTTAGGCTGACCTCATCAAATGCTCAACCTACATATGATATATGATATGATTGTACATATGTATGTATGGACTATGGCATGGTATATGGATATGATATCGCCAACGTTCTGTTCTGGACTTGTTCTACACGCTTCTTGCTGCTGCTGCTGCTGCTGCACGATGGCTTTATCAGATCAAGCGGCAATAAACAACAAAATGTTTTATCTTTCAAGTAGCAGCACAGAAATGTGCTACCTAACAACAATAATAAAAATAAAAAATATAAAAACAAGAAGGGAGCAACCGGAGGAAACCGAACCATTTTCCAAAAGATAAAGAATATTATTAATATACGCTATAAATAATGCTTTGGGCTACATACAACAAAAATAAATAAAAAATATTATTATTATTATAAATAAACCAAGTTATATTACAACAACAACAACAACAACAACAATATTAATATCAAATAGGTGCTAACAAGCCAAATGATTTTGTTGTTATTGTTGCTGTTGCTGCTGCTGCTGCTGCTGCGTGTTACACATAAGCAACATGTACAACAACAAAAAATTCAAAACATTTTTTTATTTTTTATCTTTTTATCGCATTGAACAATCATTTATTATTACCCAACTTAAGCAAGTTGGTTCCCCTTTGGTCTAACGGCCACTTGAAGACTTTTTTTTTTATAAGATATTGATAAGACTAAGAGTTTAGGTGACGGGGTGAAGAATTGGGGAAAATTGTTGTTAACGCAACTCTATTGAATTGTTATAACAGATATTGATATATTTGTACTATTTGCTAGTTGCCATTTCGTATTGTTCGATACGAGGTGCGGATCAATAAGTCTGTGACTTTTCAAACAACACTGCTCCTCTCTCTTCTGTCACCACAGTCGTCTGTCTTCTCTGACTTCTCTTCCAAAATTTGGCAAATCATTGATAGCAGAGTCGACTGAACGTTCTCTTTTCTTTTCGACCAGAACATCTGTACAGTTTACATGGCAAAAGAATCCAATTGCTCCAATATTCTCCAGATTTAGCTCCGAGTTACTACTAATTCTTATTTCTAAACATTTGAAAATATGGCTTGGCGGTAAGAGATTTCTCTCTAATGACGAAACATATTTCTCGAAAGGGATTCATTGGATCAAGTGTATAGAACCTAGAATACATTTTTTCTTTAGAAAATTCGTGTTTCATTTTAAAAAAGTCACAGACTTATTGACTTACCCTCGCACATTGTACAAACCAAATGTGCTTAACCAAGATAGAGAGATATATATGTATATGTACTATATACATACGCCATTTTGTAGAGTCGCCTCGTACTAGAAAAGCTTAATCCTCTTAAATAATATTATTATTATCTATTACCATTTTGTTATAGTTTTATTATTGCAATTTGAGTGTTTTTTTTTTATCAGTTTTGGGTTGTGTTTAGTGCTTTTGGGGTATATCATTCAAAAATCGTAAAATAAGATTTTTGTTCAACTTATGGCCAATGGAGGGAAAAGATAACGACACATACAGTCTATACCAATAATACCCCTAAAAATATATACAATTAGGGGGCTAACTGAGTGAAATGCACAAGTTCCACTTGGAATAACCGTTGCGCTAACTCTTAACTCAAGTGCTACCAGCGATCAAAATTGTACCTGTTTTGCTGATATTAGCGGCAATAAATGAAGATAATATAATATCGACCGCTGAACTTCGTCATAAATATCAAACTCAATGTTACTACTACGACTACTACTACTAGGTTAATATTAGTATGCTCTATTAACCAGTAGGTGGACAGAGGCGTCGATTCCAGGAAGTTGTAGCAAGTTGCCAAAATGAAAGTCATTAAAGATAGAGACTGATCGATCAAACCAATTTTGTGTCGCACGCTTGCCTTGTAAGCAAAAAAATCCAAAAAACAGATCCAATAATTTAGCTATAAACTTGAGATTTTTCATAGTTAATTTATATTATATTATCTATCTACTGTACTAATTTCATAACGATCGGACTAAAAACGCAAATTTTATAAAGAAATCATAATTTGTTATCGGTGGATCGTGCATGCGTTTGAATCGGGGTATTTTGTAGTCGAACACACTTGTCTATTTATTTTTATAATAGATTGTTAAATTTAAAATATAATTATTTCTATTTATATATAATTATTTTAATTAGATTAAATTAATCAAAATGCAGGGATTGCTCAATACGTAGAATTGTTGCGTTATCATTTTTGAAATATTTATTTCTGAATTTTGTTTCAAAAAAAACTGGAAAACCCAAAAACTTATGAATAGTTTACTAGATAGAACTATGATCCAAAATATGCATTCTAGGAATCTGTCTGAACCCCTTTTTTTTAGGATTACGCCCATGTGAGGGACAGGTGTCATTATTATTTCGATGCTTACGTATTTTTTTTTTTTTAAATTTTTTTACCGGGAGCACTTTTTATTGGCATATCATATAATATCAGACTTTGACATTGGAGCACATATAGAAATTTCTTTAGGTTTGTTATTTTTTATTAGTTGACAAAACGTTAATTTATGAGTCAAAACGGTAGTAGCGGTTTAGTTATCGGCCCGTCTAATTCCCTGGGTTAATACCCAAATACTTTAACATTAAAACGTCCCAAATACTATGTAGTAAATTCAAAAGATTGTAAAATAATAATTGGGTATCATAAGATTATACATACCAAGTATACATATATAAAAGAATCTGTTCTCTACAAAAATAATCTGAAATTTTATTTATTTTTCATAGAGAAAACTCTGGTTGCCAAGGATCTAAGTCTTATATTCAATAACAATGTAGACCTAGAGATACATTTATTTCCTAAATAGAGTGTAGCAACTAAAAGTTGAATCAGCTATTTTCACTTTTTTCTTACCACAACTTGCAGTTGAAGTTTCACCACCAAAATGTAACTTCAGCCTTCCAGCTCTTACCGTTTAGGCGTTGATTGTCAATCAGTCTGTTAGTACAAACAATTGTTTATTAAAAGATTATTTCAGCATATTTTATAGATGATTATCTATGTAAAAATCATAGAATTTTCTAGATATTATCTAGATATACTCTTGAAAAATTAGAGATTTGCCTTTAAGCTATTTTCACTTTTTTATTCCACAACTTGAAAGTGGAGTTTTATCATTAAAATGTTACTTTTGTGCAAAAATTCAGCCCTCTAGCTCTTACCGTTTAGACTGTCTGCATTGATTGTCAAGTTGGAGTTTTATCATTAAAATGTTACTTTTGTGCAAAAATTCAGCCCTCTAGCTCTTACCGTTTAGACTGTCTGCGTTGATTGTCAATCAGTCCGTCTGGACAAACAATATTATATATTAAAAGATTATTTCAGCCTATTTTATAGATAATCTATGTAAAAATCATAGAATTTTCTAGATATTATCTAGATATACAAAGATAATAAAGAGACTTAGGAACTGAAAACTGAAACGATCTATCGTAGTTATGTCCTTTTATGTCTTTTATCAGGTTGTAGAACATTTATTTTAACTACTACTACTAATAAACATCGTAGACATACATACTACTTAACTAATATGGCGTTTACAGATAACAAAACATTTATTTATTACGGCTTGTCGCGCTGCGTCGTCGATATTGTCAAAATGCGACAACCCACTCCAGACCAGAGCACACACACACACACAAAAATTGAACCTATTGGCAGCGTTCTGATTCGATAAACATTTATCATAATCATAAAAAAAAAAAACGAAAAAAATATTATTTTCAAATAGCGTTCAAATGCAATCTTATTGGTTGGTATTGTTAATACCGTCTCAAGTGGGCGTACACTAACATTGGCAATGGGTCCTACCCACAAATAATTAGTATTATTATAGTTTAAAGTTAAGAAATTTGGTATTTGTAGCAGGAACTGTCTGTCTGCCTTCCCATATGTGTACTCCTATGTATGTACATACTACTCAGCTACTGAGCTACGCTGAGCGATATCAGTAAAGATCAACGGGGTTAAGACATAAAACAGAATTACGAGTAAAAAATAATAAATTCTTAAGAATCTTAAGCCGTAGCAGTCAGCTACCCAAAATGCTCTCGGAATTGTATTTTTTTATACCCCGATCCATTTGAAAAATGGAAAAGGGGTATATTAGTTTTGTGACAACTGTCCGTCTGTATGTAT
>JBANCX010000114.1:0-23715 GCA_037040065.1 Dettopsomyia nigrovittata
TTGGTTTTTTATGGAGGAACTGTTGCTGGTTCCTCCTGATTTGTGACATTCAAAATATGTGGCACATTATTGTGTTTGCATATATAAGAGTTATTAAATTGCTTGATTTATGCTTTGTTGCTTGGCTATGTGGGCGTGCTTGCTGCATACATGTGGGTGTGGCACACGCTCGACTTTTTCCATAAATTGGAAAATGATGATGTGAAGTTTTGTAGAATTATATGTAGTTGCAATTGGCAGTTGCAGCTGCGTTTTCTAAATCAGATTTAATGAGTTGCTTTGAAATGTTATTAGAAACTCCTTCCTCCCCAGAGCACTATTGCACTTACGTTTGTTGTTGCAATCTTGGGCCCCAAATTGATATTACACTAATTAAAATGCAATAAAATATTGTTGAAATTGCCATTCATAAATCATTATGACTGCGGTGGAGGCAAAACAAAACCTTGGTCCAGCTTTAGAGTTGAAGTAGTATTAGCTGAAGTGGGATTTGGAGTTACCTATGTATATATACAATTGAAGATTGAGGTGTGAGCCGACAAAGGAAATAACGCTGCTGCAATTTGCTTGCAAAAAAGCGATGCGCTCATCATCATTAGAGGCTGACTGCCAGGGCTGCGTATAAAGTTGCGTTTGGGGTACAGTACAGGGACGGAGACACAGAGACTGAGAGTTATATATGTATGTATATACATATATGATCCTACTATTTGCTTTATGATTTTGTTAATTCTGTACATACATAGATGGCCAACAGTGTACTCTGGGTGTGTGGGAAAGTTGCCATTTGCCATTTACCATTTGCAATTTTTGATCATTTATGAGGAAATGCAAGAGAGGGCTTATTAAAATTGCAATTTTTGCTTAAATATTTAACAAAAGCTGCCACATCTAGAAATTATGCACAATTTGCGAACAATGGACAACAATATCTATAGTCGATGCTAGCTACCAACTGGCCAACTGTACGATGACGACGACGACGACGACGACGACGACTAAGTTAATCGGCAATCAATACTCTCTTAGCCCAATAGCCAAAATCTATGTAAAATGTTCTTTGGCATGGTTCTGTTACAATCGCAGCCATGGGCAGCTGCCAGAGGCGCGCCCATTTAACATAAACAAAATTAAGTGACCATTAAAATGCCATAAACTGGCGGCGGTGTTCATGATCATGTCGCTTGGATGCGCCTGGATTAACTATAGACATGGGGCACCAGTATCAGCCAGCGGTCGCTACATTTGAACAAACAAAAAATACAAAAAATAAATAAACAAAATACAAAAATCTTTTAGCTTCAATCTGCAGTTCAGACGGTGCTGCCAATATAAAAAAAGAAACAAAACTTTAATAAATCAGGAAAGAAAATTAGCTAGAATTTGGTAATTGTGTGGTATTTAAAAAAAAAGTCTACAAAAATCTGAATTTGAACAGAATCGGATGAAATAATGTAAAAATTTCCACTTAAAATTTAACTTTTCATCCAAACTTTCCTCTATTTGGAGTAGGAACAGTATGGCGTACTTCAAACAGCACAGAAATCATATGGAAAGAGAAAATCATTCTAACTCTGACCATTTAGGATATGCCCTGATTGCCAACGTAAGAGCGCGTCCTGATTACTGTGAAAGTTTCATGCGGTAATTTGGCATTGGAACTTTTAAGCCATATACTTTTGTTGTCAATATGAATAAAATCGAATATCGCGCTGTCGTAAGAATTCTGTTTTTAAAAAGGAAATCCCACGAAGAAATTTAAAATGAGTTAAACGAAGTTTAAAGGGACTCAGCTCCATCGTTTTCAACCACAAAATATAGAACTGCTGACCGACTTTTTATCACTCCTCGTATATAGTACTACCAAGAAATGACATAATGTTATGCACATCTAACTCATACTTGTCATTTTAATCGATATTTAATAAAGTATATACATTTAGTATTTTAGTATTTTTCACTTTTTTATTTCAGGCATATTGGCTATCAAAATAAAGCCAAGTTTTACAGCACTGACTGGAAGCAATGCACTTTCGTTTAATACTTTAGCTGCCGCCACTGGACGGCCCACATAAATCCTGTACTTGCCGTAGCTTGTAACTTTCAATTTGTGACAAGCTGATGCTGGAACTGAATGTGTGTATATAGAGCTATTGCTGTAGCTGTCCAGGATTTCTTGCAGCAAAATGTTGCGTGGGTGCCCACAAGTCAAGTGAAGTGAAGTGAAGCTCTGTCGTAGCGCTAGAGTCCTCCCACCACCAGCACCACCACTACCAGCAGCAGCAGCACCATCTTGTCTGACCGCTTACGCAAAATGTTTCAATTAAGCTCAGATCTGAATCACAGACAGAGTCGCGCCGGAAGTTAGCCTTGACTGCATTGAACGTTGTGCACTGGGCGCTGAGAAATGGGATTGCGGCACGCAAATCATCAACTAAACTTGATCCTAAATTTTAGTTTGAGACTTAATCTTGGCCTTAGTCGGCCTTTTGCCGATGAGCTCAGCCAGGTGCCGAAGCTGCGGGTTGCCATGATAAGTTTTTCAGTGTTGTTGCTCTGATTATGGGCGCTGTTTTCGTGATTGATTTATCGGCTACAAAGCTCAACTAATTGAGTTATATTAAGCTGGGCTGCCGGGCTCTCACACTGTCAGTCGCTTGCTATTTGACGTTGCCGCTGAACCGCTCAGTCACTATAAACCATTGAGCCACTGAGCCGTTGATGACGAGACCCAGACTTACTTACATACATATATGGCTAAAATGCGCCATTAATTGCAGCTTCGCTTTAATATTTATTGTCAATTATTGTTAGTTTAATTGTCAATTATTAAAAATTGTCTTATATATCGCATAGCAGTTATTGACGTCTGTCGGCGTTATTCACTCGCTTCCTCTCTCCCGCTCTCTCACTCTCACGATTGCTTGTTGTGAAAATTGATGCACGCGGCGTATGCGCAATGCATTCAGCTCTCAATCAATGCGTAGCTCAGGTGCCACATTGGATTTCCAAGCATCGGTCAACTGTCAAGGCTTCGTGCCGACTTCACACGAACTTTTTGGTCTCTCGGTATCCATTTTCTCCATTCTCCATTCTCCTGATATCTCTTTGATTGTTGTTGCCTGGGAATCATCTGCATTATCAGCGTCGGGGTCTCAACTCTCTTACGAACCCTTTCGGTAGCAGAGCCAACGCATAATCAATTACCACTGACAGACTCAGACCGAAACGCGATCGCAGCTGTGTGAGGCTTCATTAAAGCTATCCATGCTGTCTTTATGGAGTCTGCTAGCTAAACCATATAGTTTAACAATCTATGTGTATATAATATGCATGGTTTTCACATAAAACTTTTCTTTTTGGAACACTGCTAATTACATCTAATTTAACATATTAATTTGATGTATTAATTTGATCAAAATAATTTTTAGGGGAACTGCTGAGCTGACCCACAAGTATCCCCCTTTTATAATTTTTAAATTAAACCTATTAAAAGTAGTGTATTTTAGATTCGGCTTATGTGATAGCTTCAGTTTGCTACACATTTTACAACTTAATAAAGCCGATGATGAGCAGATGCCTTCTCGATTGCAGGTGCTAAAAGCTGAAGTAGCTGTTGCCTTGGATTTTTACAACCCGATACTGCTTTATATTGATGTAGTATATCAACTGCAATCAACGACTAACCGATTGCAATCGCTTCGACTCCCCACACACCCTATGCACCCTATATATCCTACTGTGCTTCCTATTTCACATGAGCCATTGACAAAAGCTACTCGGCATGATCAAGGCTAGGCGGCCAGGGCATGCCATGCCAGGCCAGCGGAGGCCAAGATGCTAGTGTTTCCACCTGATGGGGCACTGATGAACGGGCGTCGTCTTCGTCTGCTTGGGTCGATTGTTACGTGCCGCTGCCGCTGCCGCTGTAAACATTATTTATTGTTTAGGTACCTCCTTCAGTCTACCAACGATGATTTGGTGGGCAGCTGCTAGCTGCTGGCTGCTGGCTGCTGGCTGCCTGCTTGCGTAATTGCCAATGTGGCAAACAAATTGCAATCACTGATCTACCTGGGATCTCACTGTAAATGCAGTTGCGTTGCCAATTGTTGATTTAGTGGTCGCTAGCAGCGTCTAATGCTGGGATTAATCGCACAATTAGCGAGCCAAACATTTTGACAAACTAAAAAATGCCAAACAATTTGTCCAAGGCACCAAAAAGGTGGTCTCCACTCTCTGCCAGGTGGTCGCCTTGCCTTGCCTTGTGGGTGTTGACAAAAAAACAAGAGAAAAAAATACCAAAAGCAATAAGCACGCGCGTAAATCAACAGGACATACCGCAGGAACAGAGCAACTAAGCTTGCCACCTGGCCTTTGGTCGTTGCTTCTAATCAAGTTTCAGACGAACGATGACGACAAATACGATGTTGTCCTGTTGTCCTTGCTTGTTTGCTGCCTGACTCATAAAAACCAAATGAATGACTGTCGTTTTAGGAGATGCTGCCTCCGAAAAAGAGAAAGAAAAAAAAAGAAAACTTTACGACAAGCCGCACAAATTGGATGCTCTTGTTTTTTGCTCGAGAACACTTCACTCGGAGAGAGTATACGAGTATATGGCATAGTTCGGAAAGTCAGGACTGAAAGCTCTATTATGTAAAGCTCTTTGCTGGATTTCTGAATTCTAGAAAACTTGTAAAAATATAAACAATATTTTAGCTGAAAGAACTTACATAAATGTCACCTGGAAAGTGTATAAGAAATTCGTTATTTGGATTTTCGTTTTGTTTTCTTGTTTTATGACCCGAACGGCAGCAACTTGCACTTTGCCTCATATTGAAGCTGATCATAAACATAAAGCCAGCAGGTATGCACGGTATGCATACGAGTACAAAGAACTTAGGGCGCCTCCCTTGACGTTTTGGGCCGGTTGGACGTTGGCCTTTAGCATGTCTGTCTAAATAAACATTTTGGGCGCAAATGAAATGCATTTTGCAGAGCCAAGAACTGTCCTCTTATCATTTATGTATCATCAGTACAGAAATTAAATAAAATTGCAACTCAAGAGGCAAACTTGTAGGAGGCGCAGCGACAGCATTTGGTGATTCCAATCGTCTTTGCGCTCCGTTTGGCAGCGCCAGGCGGGCGATGGTGATTGGAATCGCTGTAAGCACATTTCACCCGCCGTCTGTCGCCTGCCGCCTGCCACATGGCACAGGCTGGCTGCAGGTTTCCCACACTCACGCAACCAATGCGACATTTTCTAAATCGAATGCATGCCAAAAAAAAAAAAAAAAAAAAATTAAATACAAAATTCAAAGACAAACCGCAAAAGACTATAAAGATTTTCAATATGCAAGCGAGGAGCAGGCATTGAGCAGGAGGTGAAACGGCTAAGCAAAGCTGCAGCTGCTGCCGCATTAATTACACCACATTGCGCTTGGGGGGCAGCCACAGTGGGCGGCAGCAAGGGGTTGCAAGCAGCAGCAGCCCCACAAAAAAAACCTGCTTGGCCGGCTGCTGTGACTGTTGCCTGCTGTGTCTGTCTGTCTAGCAGTCTGCCTGAGCATAGGCACCCGCATAAGGCCGCTCTGCACTGGAGCAGCTCCGCTCTCTATTCAATAGTCAGCACATAAAATTCATAGCTTTTTGAATGTCATTTGTCGTTAAGTTGGCCGCAAGTTTGTTTCAAATTGCTGAGCTGAGAACACAACAGAAAAACAAAATCGAGAAATCAAATCACAAATTTACAACCACAAAATTGTTAAACGATTTCACAGAGAGAAGATAGCAATACCAATGACTACGATCTGTGCACTCAAAGCAGTTGTTAATCATTAAATATCCTGTACACGAAATTACGTTTAATCTATGTATGTAGAGTCAGTCAGCCAGTTACGGCCGTAAATGCTTATACTAGCTGCCATAACCACAGAAAATTCTTTCTTTGAAAACACAAACAAAAAAAAAAAGAAGGAAACTGTCACATTTTATGATGATGCCATGATGAGCTGTAGATTGCCTCATCAAAGTGACCCATGCCCAACAGACAAGGAATGCCAACGTTGCCCATTTTCATAGTCCTCCGATTATATTGACACGATAAGCATATTGGTCGCTTGGATCTGGCACCAAAGTGGCAATAGCAATTTGTAGCTGGGTGAACGTGTACTGACCAAAACGGCAGCTAAAACTTATTTTTTTTTTGCTCGCTAGCTTAATTAATAGACAGATACAGTCCAGTTCCATAGACTGCTACTCGTACAACTGTTGACCGACCACTGCTATTGACCACCACTTGCATATGATCAATACGTGTTGATTAGTTCACCAACTGCTGGCTATCGTGTTGCTATCTAGTACTTGTGTTGTTGTTGTTCTTGTTGTAGTTGTCTGTTATATGGCTTTTATGGGCCTCTCTGTGTTGACAATTTTTTCGCCATATGAGCAACGGCCTTCAATGCTGTTCTTGTCGTATAAATCAAGTTGCAGCTGCAACTTACCAGAGTACGCCCAAAAAAAAAATAAATAAAAATTATATCCATAGAAATACGATAGATGACTGACTGACTGATACTACGTCTGAAACTAATATACCCTTTGTCTCTATCTGCAGCAAAGTGTTTCCTGCTTTTCTTCAAGAGGCCCAAAACCATTTCGCTTTAAACTTAAATAGTTAACACCACCAATAAAAATGTACCAAATGATTATCTTATAATAACTAATAACTAAACATGCTATCCACAGCAACGGATTACCGGGTATTCTTATGTACATATATATTTATTGCGGGTGTTGCCCGCTCCATTCCCAGGCAACGTTGACCGACCTTAACAAATATGCAACTGCATGACATTAATTTATGTTTAGCTCACAATGCAATCAAATTTGCAGTCATGGAGGCCATGGAAATCAATGAGTTGCTTAGGTCGTGTGTGGGTGTTGTGACTCTTAACATAACAAAACACAAAATACAACAAAAAAAAACATGCCCAGACAGAGCAACAACTCCAATAACAACAACAACAGCAACTGCACCTGTTGCAGCTGCAAGCGTCTCTCCAACACTAACTTCAAGCGCATGCAAATTTGTGATTAAGGTCAAAGCATCATCATCATCATCAACTATCAGCTCGCTGGGTTCCTCTGCCTGCTTGTGGGTGCTTTGTAGAATTCTTATTACCAGCTGGACGCATACAGCTAGTGGGCATATAACTTGACAGTGTGCTTGGAATTTTGCTGTTAAACGTTTTAACTAATGAAAGCTATGAATTTATTTATTTAGCTGAAATTGCGAAAAGTTTCTTTCAGATATTGTTAAAGTTCTTTTTTTTACGGTTTTCATAATAATTAACCATTTCTAAAAACATTTTCTTTAGAAAACTTTCTGATTAAATTGCTAAGACTATGGAAAATCAATGTTTTTCGTTTTATAACGAAAACTTAAACTATAAGAAGCCCTTAAAGTAATAATTTAACACTATTTAGTTAAACAATTGAGATCTTCGCAAAAACATGTCTATAAAGTTGATCAGCTCCGTAAGTCATATACCAAATATTCATATTATTAATAATAAAAATTAATATTTTATCTTAGTTACTGCTCATTGTGTGCATCCATTTAGTGCACTCAGCTCTAGTACATCGAGTGCATGATGATACCGTACGACTAAGTCCCATTGGCAATAGTAGATATAGTCTCAGGTAGTCCTACGATCAAAAAAAGTCAGATCTATAATTGCTAAACGTATTTTTTTTATAATAGGATTCTACATGAGGATGGCTCAGAGCTTGAAGAAGTTGTCATTAGGCTCGGAGATGGTCAATATGTTGTTCAGGGTAGATTCCATCAACCAAATTTCCAACCGGCTGGCGAAATATCTGTTAATCTTGATCCCAATTCGCAATATCAAGAGCCCGGAGAATCCCAAGAAGTACCGCAGACTGAAGCAACAATAACGCTAGAAGCGGAACATACGACTTTGCCAATTGCATTTGATTGATATCCTAACAAACTTTAATGCAAAGAAATTATAAAATATAATTTTAAATAAAAATTTGTTCCTTTGAATGGAAAAAATCGTTTGAAAATTAAATTTTCCTTTTTTTCAATAATATAAAGCAACTTAAATTATATCTTTTGAATATTTTTTAAATGTTATGAGTCTTTGACCTTCATAAACTAATAATTATTATGGTAGAAATAGACTAATTTAAGCCTTATTTAATAAATTAATAACGAAATTGAAGAAATCCATGAGTAATTGGTGTTTTTGAATGAATTTAATTCGATTATTCTTTGAAACCATAAGATGAAAATATAAAAATTTCCATTTTTTTGATAATAATATTTATTTTTAACCTTTTTTCTTTTCTTTGTTCAATATGATTAAATAACTTATGACGAATCGATGCGTTTCAATTCACGCCGAATTTAATATTTATATATAAGAGTAACTATTTTTAAAAAATATTATTGAATAATAAATATTAGTTACTTAGCTAAGCAGCAAACATGTTTACAAAAATGTTAAGCTCCGTAAGTAGAACGTAATTCTTTTCAAATAGAAACATTTTAACAATATTTTCACTATTTTATTTAGCTTTTGCTTATTTTGTTTATAAACTCGACAATCGCCAATTTGGTGCCTCTGGTCAATAATCAAAAGAATTATTGGATCAAACCACTTGATGACAACAAATACAATATCAGGTTATTATATAGAAATTGTTTTAAAATTTTTTACTTAATTTTATTGTATTTCTTTTAGAATTCGTCATACAGATGGCACTTATTTGGACCAAATTATTGAATATGTGAACAGTACACTCATAATGAAGAATTCTCTCAAACCATTGCTTCAAAAGCCAGCGGTTCGAACTGTTATAACCTATAAAACAAGTGAGAAAAGTTATATGAGTAAAGTAACCTTTAATGAACTATCTGTAGATTTAGGGAATACTAAACCAAACATTATGTCCACTGTACCAACTGACACTGAGAAAATTCAATAAATAAAAGAATTAAAAGATTTTAATATATTATTATATTAACTCGATAATCTAGAAGGTTTCTAACTAATTTGTTAAATTTATTGTTATCTAACAGATTCAATTGACTAACTTATGACGAATCGATGCGTTGCCTTTTACATTAAAGTTAATAACTATAAAACTGGCGAAAAGTTTTCTGTTAACACCTTAGCAAATGGCTAAGAAAGACCAAAAAAAAAAAAAACAATTCAACTAACGACCAATAAAGAAAGCCTGGCCATTAAAGGACGCTGACCAGTATCTTTCGGGCTTAATTGGCAACGCAAAAGCCTGTTAATGACCAGCCAGTTGACCGGTAGCCAAACAGTCAAAGAAAAAGGCAGCTTCCGTTCCCAGATACTGCCCCCGGGGCACCACATAGTCACCAACCTATATAGCTAGTTGGGGCATGCAGCGCACCATGGGACATACTTCCGGCATAAAAATGTGTGTCATAAAAAAGCTGTTCACTCTAACCGAAGTACTTCAATTTATATAACTTATTGTAAGTTTTAATGTCTGTGCAAGCCAACACTTATTTCCATTTTTTTTCTTTCTTCTCTGTTTTATTTAATGAAGCACTTTTACTATTCATTATGCAAAATATTACGTTTTACATTTTTTAGTTCGAGAACTTTTTTTGTTATGCAACATTATGATTACCTTAAAGTGTTGGCTTACTTATTATTTATTGATATGTGGAATAGTTAAAAAAGAAATCTTTTGTTTTTCAATAACAGGTGTCCAAGTTTGTCCCCATGATCTACGATTATAATATTCTTCAAGGAGATAACAAATTTAATTCTGAATTAGTCAGACATACTAGCCCATGTATCTTTTATATACATACAATGGTTTCTTCTGACTGACTGACTGATTGACAATCAATGCACAGCCTAAATGGTCAGAGCTACAGAGCTGAATTTTTCAGAGAACAAACTTTAAATAGTGAAAGTGCGTACTATAAAGCGATTTCCCACAAACTTCAACTTCAAATTGGGGAAAAATCGGAAAATACCTTGGATCCAAATCTTTCATTTCTTAACCGATTTTATTCAAACTTGGTTTGTACACTCCATCAAATTTTTATACTGGATATTGGTTACAGAGTACGGGCAACTACAGTATACGGACTACGGTATACGGATTGTAGAGACCCTTGAATTTTTCCCTCTTTTTCTTATTTATCAATAGATTTATTTTGAATTTGGTTAATTTACTCTACAAAATAATAAAAAAGTACAATATGTTCAGATATCAATTTAGAGCCAAGTTAGAAAAATGTTAACCATATCTCCTAATCTTAATTAATCAATATAATTTTATCTATACATACACAAAATATCTCGAGTTTGTATACAATTGTATGTTTGTATGTCAATCGGGTGTTCCGACTTAGACTAACTATAAATTCAAACCAAGTAAAGATCAATTAGAAAACTATTTGATCTATCGCCTGAAGCAAGACTTTTGTAAACGTTTTTTATGCCAACATATGAGAAAAAAGTGTTTTATTGTAAAAAAAATAATATTAAATTGAACCTTCAATATGTTATTGTAATTTCGGAAAAAGAAAAAAAAAAAGTAATTTATTATTTGAAGATCGTCGTTTAGTCAATAATTTTGAGCGTCACTTTCCTTGCGATTGCGATTTCCCGTTGTTTTGGTCTTTTGGGGTCTAACAACGCGTCCATAATCATTTGATGGTGTTGCCAATGGCCGAAACCTGCCTGTCCGCCCCCTTTCATTTCTGTCGGCCCGTTTGTCGGACACCCCCAACCTTGTACCGCATGCACGCAATCAAGCGGCAAATCAACAATTTTCAAGCATAGCAATGAAGCAATGGAACGGCTTGGCTTTTGTGCGGGTGATTGACGCTTGTTGCATGCAACAACGCAGGCCAGTCGATTTTTTTTTAAGTGCTTGCAACCGCAAGCAACTACAACGGCACAAATGGGGTCCCCCTTTAGGCTTGAAAACTTTCAACAGCCTGCGGCAGGCTGGGACAGGTAAAATGCTAACTGGCAAACAGGTGAAATGTTTGCTAAAAATCAACAGCTTTGCTTTTGGCCTTTCTAATGTGCTCCTTCGCCAGCGTGCGGACAGTCAGTGCGACTACCTTGCCCCTTGCCAGCTGCTCCAGCTTCTGTGCGTGTATCAATATGCGTGCAACAAGTTTGCCTTGCTATACATATATATATATATTTATATTTTTTTTGGTGGGTGCCCCACACTTAAAATTTATTACAACTCGATTACTTGTACTTACTACATTTTTCTACTCTTGCCAGTTTGCCAGATATCGATCAGGGTGCCCCGTAGGCCGAGCCACCGGCCACTGCTGCAAGCAGTATGTAGTATGTAGTTGCAAGCAAGTAGAGTCGGCCTCGCATGGCCATCGATCGCCCACAACAAGACTTCTCCCCACAGCTCTGGTCTTGAGCTTTGGGTCTGCATGTAAATTAGCATATCGTGCGCGTAATCTGGCCAACAGGAGGCTCCACTTCGCATCCTGCTGTTGCGGCATGCGAAGGCGTCATCGGAATCGGTATCGCAAGTCCCAAGTCACGCAATGAGCCATAACCAAACACTGACCACTGCTGTGTGGGCAGCTGAATTGCTTTAGCTTTTAGCTTCAGCTTCAACTTCAACTTTAACTTTATTTTCAGTTACAGATTCATTTTGTGCGTGCTGCACTTTAGCTTAATGACATTTTATCTTATGCAGCAGCTGCCAAAGTTGAGTATACGCCACGTTGCCATGTTAAACATTTCTTTTTTTGGTTGAGGAAATATTTACTTCTGCTTAAAGACTGTTGCTATAGATAGTTATTTGTAATAGCAAATTTGTAATCTTTATAATTCTGAAATTCTTTCTTCTTTCCAATAGTTAAGCATTTACTCCATTTTCTTTTGTTTCTTATGTCTAAAATGATAGAAAAATAATTAAAACTTCAGGAAAGAAAAACAAACCTCGTTATAGTGAGCTTAAAGCTTCTTAGAGATTAATTTTTAGCTCATATTGTTTTTTTTTGTGCTTGATTTATAATTTACATTTTATTGGAAACAGAGTTGGCAGCACTGACAACAAGCAAAAATTTAGAAAATTTTTTCATATTTTATTTTGAAGATTTTGTTGTTTGGTTTAACATTTTTATGCAATTGGCAGCGGATATTGTGCACATTGCTTTTTATGCCATTTTAATATGCAAAAGTTTTTCATAAAAAGAGAGAAAAACGAAACATTTTTTTAGTCCTGCTGCTCTTAGTTACTTACTTATGCAAGCTGTTTGCCAAGTTTTATAGTATGAAATGGTCAAGGAACCCAATGGCCAACATTAAGTCACACCATCAAAATTCATTTAATGCAGTTTTTATTGAGTTGACAAATCCAATTAGCAGCAAGTTTTTGGCAATTTTTAAAGCCAGGTCGAGTTGAAGATACAGTCACAACACACTGTTTGGGCCATATCCCCGAGAGCGTCGTCCTCGTCGTCATCGTCGTTGGCTACTCTTAGCACTTGGCCGCAATATGCCATTAGAGCTCACGAACTTTTGGCCCTGCTGCGGCTGTATGTGTGGTTTTTATCCGCATCTCATACACAGACAGACATACATATCCTTTAGCATCCTTATTCGCATCCGTACGGGCGACACGTTGAAGCCGCATTGTTAACTGTTGACTTTTCTTAAACTTTTCGCCCAGTTTGCTCTTGGCACTTGCAGGCGGCGGGCGGGTTGTGCATAAAAAATGTATACCAAATCCCTGCACTGCAGCTGCAGCATTACGTGGTTAGCGAATTTATTATGCGGTCCTTGTGGCTGTGTGGCAAGCTTTGTAGCAGCAGTCAGCTAGGCAGCATGCGGCAGTCAATTCGAACACAGCCACCAACGCTACTGCAACTACTTTTGCCTGGTTTATCAACTAATTGCCTTTTAACAAACAAATCGTGCAAGAAATCATATTGAACCAAACTATTCATTAGCTATAAAGCTGTGAGACGCTCAAGTGCACTTTAGAAAAACCAGTTCAACATATCGCTAGGTGACTAGCAAATGCTCTGTAAAATATGATTTCGAATACTTTAACATAAGCCAGTTCTCTAGCTCATGTACTGGCAATTTGCGGTGTATTAAAAAATACAAGAATAACAAAAGAACATTTGTAAAGCATTCTGGTTTGTGTCTCGACTACAAAATGCTCTCTTTTTTAATCGTTGCACTTGATGGATTTTGTTGAAACTGAGTCAGATCGTTTATATAATATTTGTATTGGAAATTTAAATTTTTATTGAAATTGTTGGGAAAGTATTAAAGTTTTGAATACAACTAACTAAAAATTATATAACATTAATATTGGAAGTTGTGTAAATTGTTTTTATTCAAATTGTTGCAAACTTGTTAATTTTTCATACTAGAAAACTGTCAGATAATAGATCCTTTAAGTAGAATAAAGATATATACTCCTATACTCGTATCAGGTCAAAGGTATAGGGTATAAACAAAATAGAAAACAAATCTTAAATAAAGCGCATACATGAAACATAGACTTGGACCTGCAGTTGGACTTGAAGTTCTCTTCATACGAACTCACTCGCTGGTCGACTGGCTTGAACGCACTTGCTTAAAAATTCTATTTCTTAAACGTGCTCGCATCCTTATTCCAGGCTCCTGGCCGGCTGTAGACAACAGCTATACATATGTAAGTATATACATATATGTATATATATATATATATATATATATAAAAGTATTCTTGGCTTTTGGGGTCTGTCTTGGCTGGCGTTGTGCAAATTTAAGTGTTTTGTACGTGCGCCAACAGCAATTGGCAAATTCAAAGGCGTGTTAGCATGCCATCAGCAGTCGTAAGGGCAACATATACTCTACAGCAGAGTAAAGCAAAGGCAAGAAGCAAAAAGTAAAGAGTCGAGTTGAGTTGAGTCGAGTCTTTGGGGCGTTCTGCATTGCCCAGGAGGGTGTTTGCGGGCGAATTATCCTTTCAATTTGACTTGGCATATGTGTGTGGAGAGCAGCTTATTCTCGTATGTGGCAAAATCGCATTTTAAATTTGAAATGTCTTGAGATTTTTCCTTTGCCAATTCGCATGTCCTTTGGCATATTGACGTACGAGTGTGCCTTGGTGCCCAGTTACTTTAGCTACTGCGGCGGCTGCGGCTGCTGCTGCTTGCTACTTTGGTATGCACTGGGGCAAATGTTGCAATTGATTTATATTGAAAAGTCTTAGCCCCGTTTGTCGACACAATGTCTTGGCCATTTCCTGGACTGTGGTTTTGTATTCTCTTAGATGGAACGGAAGTCGAAATCAATTGGCAATGCCTGATATAGGCCGATTTGTATTACAAATACAAGCTGTGTAGGAGCTAACATGTCTGCTGTCTGTCGCATCTCTTTGAATGCCACAAACTGCGGCAAACAAGTATTTTTGTTGCTGCTACTGGCTGCAACATTTAATGATGATTTCATGTAGGTGCCGCCAATAAACTCAAGGCTTAAATATTCCATTATCAACAGCAACAGTCGCATTAGCTCATTTGATTCATAATTAGTTGGCCATATGTCTGTGGCAGACAACAGGTTGCAAGTTCCAGACGCAGTTGACACATCAGTCGCACGTAAGAGACAGAAGCAGCAGAGCCAGACAGACAGTTAGACAATTGGCTAAACGTTTTATGGCTATAAAATACCGTTGACAATGTGTGTATGTCTTTGCTGTGTTTGCCCTGTAGCCAAACGTTGCTAACTTGGCAAGTTTATGCAACATGCAAATACATTTTGGCTGCAGCTTGGACAAGTGCAACCAGCTAATGGATGGCCAAATGTATGAAAATGAGTCACTGAATTCAGTCAGAAAGTTTCTTTAAATAACTTTAATCACATAAAGTGTTACTAAATAATCTAAATTCGATGAAAAAATATTTGAAAAAATTTGGAAAATTACAAAATAGTTTTTTTGGAAGATGGAAAAACGTGTTTAAACAAATAAAAAAGGTAAATTGCAGTCCAAGAAACTTTTAAATTGATCAGAAATCTCAAAAAGCGGATTAATCTCGATAAAAGTAAGCCAGTTATTAATCATTTTCATTTCCATGCGATTCTACCAAAATGTTTGCCCTCGAAAGTATGCAACAGTTTAAAAAATAAATAATATTTCACCTCGAACTGACACTGCAGTACTTTGTAAGACTTTTATCAAATAAAATCATTCTAAATTTTATGATAACTATTATAGTTTTTCATTTTCCTGAAAGTAACATTTCCATTGTTTAAATTATATATTTCATCGGAATCGTTCAGTCCGTTTTGAACCTAACCTAGCTTTATTAAAGGGAGCGGTATAAAAGTTTCATCTGAATTGTTTAATTTTTCAGTAAACTTTGTTTAATTATTAATAAATGAACTATACAAATATAAGAGATACTAAATAACTATTCAAATTTTTATGATAAATATAAATACATACTTTTGACATAGTTCAATACGAAAAACAATAATTCTCCGATAAGTTTGATAAATATCCCCAAAAATAACCTAAAATTATTGAAATTAAATAAAAATAATTGTTAAAATTGATACGAAATCGTATTTGATTTAGATAAAATGCAAATTTAAGTACTACGAGTATAAACTATTAATCTTTGGTTCTTAGTTCTATGTAACTCGTTTAATTGCAGTGTTACCTGGTATTTCACGACATCAAATACTGATCACAGTGATTATGGAAATTAAATGCCTGCCCAGCCCTATTGCCAACGCTGCAAATTGATATCCGAAACAAATGGACACGCAATGTACAGCCAAGCGGTGAGAGAGAGAGAGAGATGTGAGAGTCTAGTGGTGTCGCGGCAGAGGCGGAGACAGCGAAAGAAATTGGTGTTCATAATTCATGGTGGGGCAGCTGCTGGTGGTCGCTCATGTGGTGTTTAGCAAGTGCATAGCTCACTTCGTATATACATACATATAGTTATAGTTGCAGTTAACTTCATGTTGCATGCAATTATCCAGTGAAACACCTTCACTTGGGCAACGCTGTGGCAGTCAGGCAGTCTGGCAATCTGGCAGGCAACACATGGCCGTATATGGTTTGGCTGTAAGTCGAGTAGGCACAGCTATTATTTTATTTAAATTTAATTGAAACATTTTTAGCTGCATCTCGAGGCGACAATCGATTGAAGTGCTGCCGCTGCTGCTGCTGTCGATGCCATTGATTTGCATGCCATTGCCACGGGAGTTGCTTTGGACTATCTATGAATGTATGTAGCGAGCTAGTAGTATGTGTCTCCATGTTGCGCTGCTTGTCGACTGTCACATTGACAGATGCAGTATCTGCATCTCTCTCTCTTTGTGCTCTTCTGCTAGGCATTGCTGACTGACAAACTACTACAACAACAGCAACAACACAGACGCGTCTGCAACATTTTTTTTGTTTTTTTATTTTTTGTTTAATTTTTTTCGTTTTTTTTTTTACTTAATTAAATTTGAATTTGTAATTTGCGCGGCGCTCAACTATTTTGCAGCAATGTCGAAGTCGACGCCTGCAAAATAAATCTGCAAGCCATATGAGCTATGTTGCAAGTTGTTGTTGCCGTTGTCGTTGCAGGCCATTGCCATGTTGCTTAGCATTGAAAATGATGTACAAGTTGCTGTTGTTGCTCTCTCGCTGTTGTTGATGCGTTGGTGTGTCGACCAGACCAACGCCTGGCCGAGCCTTGAGCCTAGCGGGCCTGTCTTTCGCTTTGCCATTCCCGCGGCTTTCTGTCTCTCTGACTGTCTGTTTGACTGTCTCTGTCTGACTGACTGTATGTCTTGCATGCACTTGCATACGAACACTCCCACCCAGAGGGGGCATGCTGCAGTTGCTGCAGTCAACGCAGCTTAAGATTTATCACATTGTTCCACAGATTGTCTGCAGATTTTATATATATAAATATATATAGTATGCGCTATATAGCTGGGGATAAGGCTGCATTGCACCCGCGCCTAGCATACAAACGCAACCAAAACATTCAGCAAATCGGTTAAGTGAGTGTCTACACTGACGAGGGTAGTTTATAAAGATATCATCAAAAATCTAATTTAAAAAAATATTTATATTAATATCAGTAAATCAATTATATATTATTATTTTCTAATAAATATTTAAAAAAATGAATCAGATAATGAACAATTTTAATTAGGTAAATAAATGAAATAAATTACATATTTTTCAAATTTAGAAAGTCAAAAAATAAATGAAAATAACACAAAAATAAAGAATAATTAAATCCATATGACTATATAACACTTCCTTTATACTCTAGGTTAGGTTCAGAGGGCTCTGAACGATTCCAGCAGAATAATAAAAAAATATTTATAATATATTAATGATATTAATGATAATATATAAATTCTTATATTAACAGAATAAAATCTGCATTATATATTTCTACTATTTAATCAACTTAAACTTTTCACATAGTTCTAAGGCAACCCATTTTGTTGTAACTTAGATCAGTGATCTGCAAGTGTGTTGAACTTCAGCGCATCATCGCATATGCCACTACTCGCACTTGTTGTACTAGTGGAGAGGCAAGCATATGGAAAAACTAAATATTTGGTTTTGTTCTGTTGCACAGACTCTGTCTGTGCCATCTGCATTTTTTTTTTGCAATTGCCAATGTAATGAGCTTGATATGCATTTTCCCAAATCACACTAAACAGATGTCGCATAAAAGGAGTCGAGTCCATGTTGTCGCCCTCAACGCCGCATTGGTCCAAGTCCAATTCGATATATTATTTCTTTTTCAGTTTGTCGTTGACTGTACCCGTTCCGTTTGTGGGGGAGTGTGCTGTGTTGCAAAGTGTAGTCTAGCAGCAATTTCCTTGTTGCATGTCACATTGCATGAGATTGAATAAATTTCCAAGTAAAAGTATTCGCCCTCTTACTTACAAATATACATAAATAGCCAAGTGTCTCTACTATTCATATGAAATTTGGTTCTTGGAGATTTTCAGTTTTTTTTTTTTAGTTTGCTAACCGAGCATAAACTGTTACAAATTTTATGTTTCAATCAGATGAATTTTTATAAAGATTTTTTTGTTTTTGTTGGTTGGTGGGTTCGTGGTTTCAGGTAGCTCGCCTGGTGGTCGTTGCCAGATCAAATCAAATATTTTAATGTGCTGCCAATCGAATTGATTTGGAGTTTTTTGGACTTAATTCCCAGCCACATACACACACAGACATGAATTATAATATTAATAATAATAATAAAAATCATTTAATTTCAATACTTAATTCGAAAGTTACTTTCGAGCTGTTGTCTTAATGAAAGGTCTTAGGCTAAGCTGCGTGGCTTATCGCTTTTATTTTGTTGTTTTGGATGTGATTGTGGGCCTACTAAGAGTTTATACTTGTGGCACCCACTGTGCGCGCACAGTTACCCATGCAAGTCTACGTCGGCCTCTACCAATTCAAGTTAATTACTTTTCACTGCACTTGACTTTGGTCACACGCTCAATCTGCCACAATGGCCACAGCTCCCAACGTCGTTCCTACGTCGCTGCGTCGCTGCCCGTGGCTTTTCTCACCAGGGAAATCTGCCAACCAGGAAACATACAAAAGACACTGAGATAGAGTATACTAACAACAGATCCAAGCTTGCTGAGTGGCAGCAGCAGCCGCTGCAGCCGCATGTTAATTTTCCGCATGCTAAACTTTTAGCACAGTAGCAAATGCAGTGCCAGCGACGCGGGTGCCGGTCACTGGACATCAGTGTTGCCACACTTGGCAGTTTTTTTGGTCCTGTTTACACAGTTTATCCCATTTCATAGTTATTTCAGCCGATTTTCTTGAACAAACTGAAGAAATTGAATATTTAAAATTAATAATCTTTCTAAAGTTTATTTATTTTTAGTATATTTATATGCAATTCTTTGTAGAGTGAATTTATCCTGTTTTCTTTGTGACTTGGTATGGCAACACTGCTAGATATAGACATGGATGTAAATGTGGTTGTGTTGGTTAGTGGATGATGATGGTCAGTGGCTGGTAGATTTGGTTAGTGGCCATTGGACGTGCCTAAATCGCCGCTAAATTGTTATCTATGAGTGCGGCGTGTGTACGCTTGGCATTTGGCAATGCCTTCGCTTTGGCATCTATCTACTCAGAGTCTGGTAATTAAAAACACATTCAATGTGCGCAAAATCACAGGCCAACAAGTCCACTCAGACCCCAAATAGCAGATGCAAGAAAAAAATTTCCATTAGGGCGAACAGTACACTAGACTGACCATACCGTACCGTACCATACCACACCACTATACTTTATACCACAGTGGACTGGGCACCATTAACTCTGCTTGTTTGACACATAATTCCATAACTTGCTGCCAGATCGCGGCCAGCGGGCAGCGGTTTATCTCTAGCACTGCCCACCTCGTGCAATTATTCGCTTTTTGGCAGTGCAAACAATTTCGATTTATCGATGGAGCTCACGCGGCGCATGCGTAGACTCTCGACTCTCAGTGTCTACGATGGTGGCCCCCAGACTGTTGTCTCTCTTTCTGTGCTGTGTGTGTGTTTGTGTGTGGGTCGTGCGGATTTGATTGTAATTGCATTGCATTACATATTTTTTATTATGCCTCAAGGTCGTGTCAATACGGCGACATACCGATTCGATCTACAATATATTGGAGAAAAATAAATAATAATACAAAAAATAAATAATAATAATAATAATCAATTATAGATTTGTTTTATTGACTTTATTGTCGGACACAGGCCCAGGGCAATAGTCAAATACATGGACATATGGACACATGATATGCACAGAATATTGACAACACTAAGAGATAAAGAAAATTTTTTTTATTATGAAAAATATTATGAACTTAATGTAGAGCAGTCGTGCTCAAGCATTGCTTAGCACTGGACGAACCTCAATGCACAACACACTAACACAAGTAAATCAGACAACTCTGTGTGCTCTTGAAGAGCATAAGAAAGTGCTGAGAGAGAAGAATCAATATCACAAGAACAAAATGCATTGCCCGACGAGCATTGACAATGCCCGAAATTGAGAGCGCTCGGGCGTTTTCGTGTGTGTGCTGTATGCCCGAGCTTATCTTTCGGGCATTAGTCGCTATTAAGGGGTCTACAGGCACAGATCTAAGCAACACTAATAAAGAGTATAGAACATTAAGTTTGCTTGCTTATTTTTTAATTTTCTTTTTTCACATTTGCATTTATTGCATGACTTTTCTAGAAAAAATTTCTATTTCCTATGGAAATTCAGAGCCCATCCCTAAACCAAGCTACATACATAGGCCAGGCCGTAATTACCATAACATTTTTTCCAAGCACTGTCACTCAACTGAACAACAACTGAACTGAAATTACAAACTACTCGTCGTACTAGTACTAGCAAACTGACAGTTTTCGTTTCAGCCAGTCAACAGTCTTTAGAGGCCGTAGAAAAAAAAATATAAAAAAAAACTAACAAAATGAAGTGTTTTATGACATATTTAACTACCATTATGCACATTATCCACTTAGCGCAAATTGCCGCCCCCTGCGACTAGCGCCAAATACATATTAATACAATGAAAGGCAAACAACCAAAAACTAAAAAAAAATAAATATATAAGTATAGAAAAAAACCCAAAAAATGGTAGAAAAAAATTAGTCTAGTTGAATACAAAGAACGACAACGGCATAAAAAATGTGGCAGCACATAAATAAAATTTTAATTTTCCGCCTCTATATAAATGTTTTTTTTTCTTCTTGCAACACGCGATGACGCGGCAATTCAGCCAAACTCTCCAACTCATTTCGCTTCGCCTTCGTAATTATGTAGAGTATGATGAAAAAAAAAAAATACAAAATTTTTTTTGCCAAAATATATTTAAGAGCGGCGCATAGGAGCATTTTATATTATTTATGTGGACTGTCTGGCATTTGTTTGCCGTCTGTCCAAGGATTTGCCAGGGGATTAGTGTAAATATTTTGGTATTATTATGACGAAAAACAAACTGGAATGGCTTAGACCACACGTCGTATGTGTAATCTTTTGTGCTGTCGATTTGACAGCCAACTTCATTAGGCACACACAAATTAAGCGATAAAACTATAAGAAATTCATTAAGCTAAATTCTCACACAAAAAAACAGCAGTTGGAGCCCCCCCTAGTTGGCGAAAGGTGTTCCCAGAAAGTTTAACAAAATAGCAAATTGTGTCTTTGTGATAGTCGCTATTTTAATGCTCTCTCACAACACATATTTCGCATAGATTGCAAGACGGAAATATTTCCTGGGATATAAGAGAAGATTCATTGATCCATATCGATGAGGGTATGTTTTGTGAAAGCTTAAGATATTCAATGGTTAAGAAAGGGGAGTTTCAACTGTTAAGGTTTATAAACTAAACAAAAAAGTTAATTAAAATCAATTAATAGAGTTTTATAATAAAAATAATTGATTCTAAAACAAAATATTCTTTAGATTGTCAGCATAAGTGACTCCACATCTATTATACAGGGTATTCAATACTCAAAATGGAAAGGCAATTGCCAAAAAAAGTTGCGCATGCGCAGGCGAGATTGAGATTCGATTCGATTGGAATTGTGGATTGTGGATTGTTTGGAGCATTCAACTGGTTGTTAGCCGCTTGGCCGTGTGAACGGTCGCTTTGTATGTTAACTACACGCATGTAAAATGTACTTTCGATAACAATCTCTCAGTTGCAGTCAGACTTGTTGCTGTTGTTGTTGGAGTTGGTGTTGCAGTTAAAGTTGAGATCTGCGTCTCAGTCTCAGCGGCATAGGCAAAAAGCCATTTCGGGCTCTTTCATGGTTGCCATTAATTAATTGAGCGCACACTCAACCAAGCCGCTCTCACTCTTTCTCTCAGACTATCTCTCTACTAGTTCTCTCAACTATTATGTGTGTGTGTGTGTGTATGTGCGGCTAGCGTCAAGCTTTTGTTTGCTTTAGCCAATCTATACTGTTGATCTCCTGAGGCGTTGCAGCAATGGCAGTGGCAATGGTGTAAGGCGTTGCAGCATCAGCATCTAATGCATCGTCGATTGGCCGCTAATCCATTTAATTATTATTTATATCTAGATTGTGGCACAATGAAGTAACAAAAATGAACAAAAAATAAAATAAAAAAAATCGTTTCTTTTGCCGCCAGAGCAAATTTTAGTTAATGTTGCAACGCTGCCGCCGTTGTGTCTGTTCTAGCTAAATGCAGAGGCAGCAAATGTTGCAAAGGCAACAAAAAAAGTGCGCCGAGAAATGCAATTAAAGTCATTTGCTGTTGTTGCTGGCGACATAAAATGCCGCTGCCGCTGCCACTGCCACTGCCGCAACTGCGGCGTCGGCGGCGGCATCACCACTTTTTGCATGCCACAAAGTTTTGTGCGCCTTTTTATGCCCCGCAACATCCAACCAAGATAGAAAGAGAGAATGAACAGAGCGAATGCGATTCGAACAGGATGCCAACTTGGAAGAGACAAAAAAACGTTGTTGGGTCGGATGGATGGACAGACGGACAGACAGACAGACTGATGGACAGACGGTCGGTCGGTGGTCGTTCGGTGGCTGTTAAAAACCTCCTACTTTTCCTGCATTTCCGCTCATAATGATCATGATGATTGCATGCGTGGCTGATGGGATTTGAATGTTGCCAGTTCCAAGTTGCCGCCGCCTCTCACAAACACTCAATACGATTACAGCTTGCCACATTTCACACACACACACACACATATATAGCTGAACATATGTGTAATTTGCACCAAGCATCGTGGGAGCGCACCTTTCCATGAACTTGAAAAACTTTTTTTTTTGTTTGACCGCAGGCTATAGCTACTGAGCTGACCAAACGCAAAAACTCACAATCCAAAGCCCAAAAAAATAACAAAAATGAACTGCAAACATGGACACTTGCAGGCTGCACCTGCTACCCAACTGGGGCCATAAGTTAGCCAGTTGATGCTGCTTGATAAGCGTTCATAGCACAACAACAGCTCATAAACAGCAAACTTTTGTCTAATAAATTCAACTCTTGCACTTAGTAAATTTTGCGAGAGTCGCATTATTTTGAGCACTTCATCATCAAATGCAGCGCAAAGTTGGCTCTCTTTTTGTTTTTCTGCGCAATTTACTTTAGCCAAAAGTCGCATAAATCGTGCTCAGAGACGTACCAAGAGTTGGGGTTCAAACCAAGAGCAACAGCTTCAGTCAGCAGCATCAGCCAAGGTAAAATGCTACCCACAATCCGCACACAAAACACTTAAGTGCCATAAAAGAGATTTTTATTATATCTTGTGCGCTGTGCAGAGCCCCTAAAGCTAACGTAATTCTTTTCATTTTTTTTTTTTTCACTTTTTTTTCTTTTTGTATTCGTAAGTGGAGTATAATGAATATGCCAGAGAGTATGCCATGAATCTCTCTGCGTAATAAGTGGATAGATTTTATTTTTTTGGAGAAACTCACTGAGGTTGAGGGTGATCCCATGTGAATGGGGCCCAAAAAATGCATTCTCTTTTAAGAAAAAGGAAAAGTCTGAAAAGTATTTATTGTAATTGAACAAGATTTTTTAATCGACCAAACACTTTAATTATAATTTTTAATGATTTTCTGTTTTCATTGATTATATATTTTCTATTTTCATTAGCATAATTTTCTTTTTAC
>JBANCX010000115.1:0-12637 GCA_037040065.1 Dettopsomyia nigrovittata
AGATCGACGCGTTCATACATACAGACGGACAGTTGTCACAAAACTAATATACCCCTTTCCATTTTTCAATGGATCGGAGTATAAAAAGGGAACTTTGTAAAAGTTTTAAAAACAATTCTCAATCTACTAATACTTTATCTCCATAATTTCAATCCCTTTTCTTGTGTGTTTTCAACTCTTTTGTATTTTGTCTTGTTTATCAATTAGGCACACATTCAAGAAATGCATTCGTAATGCATTTAACATAGTACATACATAGATAGATAGATGAATAGATGGTGCTACCATTTAGCTCTCTGCTCTGCTCTCTGTTCTCTCACTAATCTGTTTATGAAGTTTACTCTTGCTTTTCTAGCTTTTTTCTATTTTTTCGTTCTGTTGATTTCTATTAATATTTTCTATGCACATTGGGGTGGCAGAGAAAAACTTTCAACGTGAAGTGTGTTACAAATTGTTCTTCAAATGCAACATTTTGAGAGTTTTTTTGTTCCTATATAGAGCATAAATATCATCATAATTTTTAGGCATATTAAATACCCTTAGCCATGATTGAAATATGCAACAATGACAGCCCTGCCTTCCTCACTAACACTCGAATACATTCTTCATCATTCCAAATGGCTGCTTTTCTATATAGAGAAAAATTCACTGGCAAATGGGTCTTTTTCAATAACTACAGAATTTTTTGGATGGAGCTACTTCAATTGGCCCAACCATCATCTCAAACGATGGAAATTTTGTCACCAACTCAAGTACTTGTCTTGGTTTTATTCTTTATATATTTTTTATGACATCCCAAGTTATAAATATAAATTGTTGATAGCTATACGAGTCATATTTAGAGAGAGACAGAGCTGCCCTCTTCTTTAAAAAAAAAACAACTATAAAACTGAGGGTGTTTTCAAAATATAGTATTTATAAATTTGCATATAAAATCAATTGAAATTCAGTTTTTTTTTCTTTCTATCTGGTACCCCTATAAAATGAGAAACAAACAAACTCTGAGGCATATGTCCACATGAATATGGCACTATAGAGCGTTGCATTGTTTCAAAATCCTCCTGCATCATTATTATCACACACACACAAACATCATCATCATCATCATCATCATCATCATCATCAACGTCATCGGTTCGTCAAAACGTCAAAAACAAACAGCGTCTGGTTTCCTATTTGTTATTTTCTTTCTTATTTTTAGAATTTCTAACACATTCAACGTCTAGGCTTAAACCTCAACACTCAACACTCAACTCTCAGTCGCTGTTCCTGTTCCAATTTCAATTTTAGTTGCTCATGCTGACCCTGAAGAAGAGCGCCATATGTTTATGCCTCGAGCTCAGCTTGCTGCAACGTTGCCACATCGCATAGCAATTTCCCAATAACTGACTGTATGTGTGTGTATGTGCTATATTCTAGTTTTAATGAGTTTTCTCACTCTATGAGAATACAAAAAAAAAATAAATGAAGAAGGTCCTTGTATAAGCCTGCTGGCGCCATTTGCACTCAACCCTTTTTGCTTGCCCTAGTTTATGATTGTACAGAGTCATTATGTATCTATGATATATGTATGAATGTATCTATATCTATGATATAGTTGTTTAACGACATGTTTACGCAACGCTTATCATTAACGCTTATCAGTTTGATAATAATTTTCTTACTTAGCATTTACCAGTCAAGTATTCTTTCTACTATAATACACATAAATATTTTTAATATATTAAATTTAACTATAGCATAGGCTCATTAGTCTTTAAAAACTATCAATCACTCAACTCCATCTTTGTTCTTCTAGCATAATTACTTGAAGATACATAGATTCTTTCATATATATAATTACTTTTGTCTTATGTGAGGTCCCCAAAGGGCATATTGCATTAGTCTAGCAATTATAAGCATTACTTTTCAAGCTGTTGAGACATTGATTAGTTACTTGAAAACCATTTTCTAAATGTAAATAGCTCAAAAATTTCATGAGCCAAAAAAAAAATAACAAATTAAATTTTATAGCAAAAAAATCAAAACAATTGGCAACAATATGTTTCAATTTATATAAACAAATTGTCGAAACAATTGAACAAATAGCAAAAAGTGTGTTTTAGTGTGTGTATGAAAATTCTACAATACTTAAATATTTAAGTAATTTAGACATATTTATCTATCAATAGATACATATGTATACATATTTAAAAGATATTTTCAATATGTTTTTATTTTTGACTTTTTATCGCTACATTTTGCTAGCTAAATGAATTGCAATATAAATAGTTAAAAATATAAAAATTAATTGATAAATTTCTTTTCTGAAATAGATTTTATATAAATATTATAATTAAAGAATGTTAAAAATTAATGTTTAAATATATTTTTAAATTTCTGGACATTTTTATTTGGTTATCCAGAATATAGATGGGCATCGGCCTCAGTTTTAAGGCCCAGCCCGGTCCGGCACGAAAATATAAAAATATCATTTTCCATATTTACAATATTTTAAAAAATTGTTTATATATTACATGTTTTATTCAAGTATTTTATCATATTTAGGTCTTTCAGTTGAACAAAACTTTAGCTTGTTGCAGTTGTCAGACTTTCCTGGCTTTCTTTCCTAGTTCTTGGCCCGCACCTAAATGCATTTTGCATGACAGTCCCGTGGGGTTCCAGGACCAACCCAACCCGTGCCCATCACTAATCAATTAATACTCAATCTACGAATTCCTTTTATGAATACATTTCATAAGTATATTTCTTTGTTTATTATCAACAAGTTAAAAAATCCTTATCACATTAAAAAAAATGAATTAATTTATAAAATCAACGAAAGTATATTAAAAATATTGTATTTTATACATAAATTAATAGTTTTTCCTCGTATTAAGTTCACAAAGACTGTTAAATTTGTTAAATTACGATTATATACTCGTAAAGTCAATATTTATTCTCATTTCTTTATGCACTTTATGATTTATACAAAAAGCCTGACAAAGTTAATTGCGAATCAGCTGCTCGACAAAGAGGAGAATATAATAATAAAAAATCATAAATAATACATTTTCTTTATGATAAAGAAAGAAGCTTCTTCGCCATTGTACGCGTAAATGTTTTGCGTTTTATAAATAAAATAAAAAAAGAAAAACTTGTTTTTTGTTGTTGTTTTTTTTGTATACTTTTTGGAGGCGTTGTCATGTTAAACAAAAGAAGAACAAGAAAGAGCCCTGACGCGTGCGACATTTGGAAAGTGAGCTAAATTTGCTTTTTTTTTGGGATTTTTTTTTCGTATTTTTGTTTGTGCATCTGAAGATGTTGCCAGGGATCTCGCTCCAGTGGTCTAGACTTAAGTTAGCAACGGCTAAAATTGAAAGATGTGCTATGGTGTGTGTGCTGTGGGGTATCACACTTGTGCTCCAACGAGTCTTGCCCACGCATGTGCAAAATGTATCTTTAAAATACAAAAGCCAAAATGAACTATAACACTGCATGTCAGACATCTGGGCCGTCTTGTTTTAGGGGCTGCATTAATTAGACGTGTTTTACAAAAGCAACATTGCCTTGGCCCAAAACAAAAGTGCTTCAAAAACTTGGGTATATATTTATATATGTATATACTTAATATATAGGCCCATAACTATATAACGAACAATTTATGAGCTTACTAATTTTAGCATTGCCCATGGCCATTTATCACTCAACAAAAAGTTCGACATCATTGCGACTGTCAAGAGTCTCAACGAAGAACAAAAAAAGTATCTCAAAGTATCTATCTATCTATGTATGTGTGCTGCATCTTATCGGTCATCTGGGCAACTGTACAGAGTGTAAACAAATAAAAGCAAATAAAATCAAAATAATATAACAAGCTTGTTGTTTAACAATTATCAGACAATATGACTTATGCTTTGCTTTAATTATGGGCTCAAGTTGTCAGTCAACTTGTAGAGAGCTTAAGCCCTATTCGATACACCTTCCCACAAGTTGTCTTTTGCCGGATTTGTATTTTTTTGGGTGTGTCAACTGTTAGAGCTCACACTCCACTTGTTTTTGTTTACCTATAATTAGAACAATTTGTGTGTTGTAATCGTTTTCACAAATGTGTATTTATTTCATTTTCTTTACCTACTATTTTCCATTTTCAGCACAAATTGGTGACTATTTTCCTGCCCTTAATGAGTTTTCAACACACACTGTGATACGCCCCCAAGTGGAACATGGACGAACAAAACGCTCACTACAAAGTACTCTGGATGCGATGGTAAGTTATCGAAAGGAATATATAAAATAAAAACCTAAACAAATGAAAAGAATAATATTGGGGACAACAAACAAAGCAAATAGCATATTATTAGAAGGAAATTTAATAATAAAAAAAGGGAAAAGAGAAACAAAAAACCTTGCAAAAGCAAACAAGAAAGCATAGGAAAGCAAAGCAAAAATGTTAAAGCTAAAAGAAAATTGAAATAAAAATAAAGAAAGAAGCGAGACAAAAAAGCACTGTAAAGCAAACATTAGTCAAAATTAAGCAAAATTGAGCAAAAGCATTGGAAAGCAAAGCAAAATACTACAAAATTCGAAACAAATGAGGATAGCTGTGCAACAAGCAAAGTAAAATAGAAAGCATGAATAGGCGCAAAAAAAGCAAACTAAAACCATCACAAAGCATAGAAAGGTAAAATTAAGTGCAAAAGCACTGAAAAGCAAAGCAAAATACAACAGAATTCTAGAGAAAAGAGCAAACCAAACACGGAAAGAAACAGCTTCAATGAAATTTTCGTATAAAAATTTTAATCATTTTTTCCGAAAAAGTATTAGATGCTTACATACAAGCATAAGCAAGCATTTTCGGTATTTTTTCTAAGCTTAGTGGAACCTTTGGACTACGTCCATTGGCACGTGCTTTCTACAACTCATTAATTAGCTTACACAGCCTGCAAAGGCGTCTAAATGAATACAAGTTAAGCTAAAATAGTTAACAAAAATGTACGCAAATATATATATATATATATTTTTTTTGTGAGATCCTTTCTTTGTATATGCCAAATGGGTGTGCCACAAAAGTGGAATGACCTGTAATAAGAGCGCCCCAAAAAAAAAAAGGAAAAAACCCTTTTTAATTAGTATCAGTCAGTTATGAAAAAGCCAAAGTCATGAGGCAAAGTCTTTCAGCACATTCGCACCTGGAGCAAAATGTTGGCGTGCTTAAATCATATTAAGCCGTAAAATTCTTATTAATAAATATCTTAATCTCTTGTTAACTTTTGTGTATTTACAGGATGGTCTACATGCGAAACATATAATACTAAGCTATACGCATCAAGGACAACGCATCCAAATCGAATTGCAACGCAATGATCCACTCCTGCCGGACGCCCACTTTTTGCGCTATCAAAATGCCAGCAATCTGGCGGATGGTGCCAATGGCTATGTGGTGCACAATTTTACCAAGACTGACATTGATTTATGCCATTATCAGGTAAGTTTTTCCAACTCTCTTTCCCCCTACTATTCAGTGTGTGTGTGTGGGCTTTAATGGCAATGTTTGCTTTTAAATCGTTAGGGACACATACGTGGCAAACCTGACTCAAGTGTGGCGCTCTCCACCTGCAGTGGTGGCCTCAATGGCGTTGTCTTTGATGGTCAGCATACATATTTTATACATCCACACAACGATGCCAGTGGACGTCTCCAGGATGACCATTATCTGCTCAGGTGAGTTATATTCATTCATACATATATGCAAGTAGCTGTAGAGAAAGTTATCTACAAATATACATAGTACGAGTCTAAAGTTGTTTGTCCAAACTGACTTTTTTTATACCAGCTACCTAATAACGATAAGAGCTAGAAACTTGATATTTTCACACATATTTTCTATAATGATAAAAGTGAGCACAGTTGGGGAAAGTAAGTTAATTTAATTCATATTGATTTCCATAATTTGGTTGTAAACTCTTTTTGAAAAAGGAACAAAAATATACGAAAATAAAGGAAAATTATTAGAAAGGGAACTATAAGTTATACTTAGTGGTTCCATATATAATCATAATATATATAATTATAATCATTTGAATATCGCAACTAAATAGAATTTTTTTTTTTTTATGGGGTTTATATCGTGTCACGGACTCATCTCCGAATGGCGCTTATCTAATCGAGCATTTACTCAGTCCATACTGATATCTTTGGCCAGGAGTTTTGTTGTCTTATTTACCTACCTCAATGTTTGTCTTATTTGTGTAGCGTAATAAATATTTGCCCTATTGGGTTGACCACTTGGCCATGCCATGCCCATGCCCATGCTTATGCTTATACCCATGCCAAAGTGCTACCCTCTGACGTTTATTTGATGGCTTTCGCTTCCGTTATTAATTTTTTTTTTTTGGCCACGGAAATATCAAATTACTGAAAATGTTATTTGGTTTTTATTTTTGCAGGCACGCTGATATGTTGGAACAGAATGCCACCTGTGGCTATGATAGTAGGACAGACAACCATTGGCCGGACCTGGAATTGGAATTGGAAAAGCCAGCGTTGCCACAACGTTTGGATGGCGGTGAATTTCATCGCATGTTGAGCCGTAAGCGACGTCAGACAGATGATAGTCAGCTAATACGTGGACCGTACAATGCAAATAAGCATTCCAGCTTTGTGGAGCTGGTCATTGTTGTGGACAACAAGGTGTATAAGCATTTCGGAGAGAATGCCAAGCGTGTGCATCAGCATTGCAAGGATCTCGCAAATATTGTAAATGCAGTAAGTAGCCAAGATAAGGGTAGAAAACCCGCAAAGTAATTAGAGGGGTCGAGAGAGTCCCCTGTACATAGTATAGTAGACTACTTGCTACAGTGCACCCCACGTTTGGCGCCAACATATAAATAAACGTGTTTGGCAAACATTAGCAATAAATTACGATCGGAAACGCTTCATCATAAAACACTCAACTACCCTTAATGATGCTCTCAACTAAACATTTTCCATCCCTTTTTGCAGCTGTATGTGCCCCTGAATATCTATGTCGCTCTGGTGGGTGTCGTCATTTGGAACGAATCGAACGAGATTGAGTTTTCCAGCGATGGAGATGTAACGTTACGTAATTTTCTCAACTATCGCAGCACTAAGCTGGTAGTGGATCATCCCAATGACAATGCTCAACTGCTGACCAAAGAGACATTTGCCGGTGGCGTTGTAGGCAAAGCCCTGAAGGGACCCATTTGCACGTATGAGTATTCGGGAGGTGTGAGCATGCAGCACAGTCAGGTGCTAGCTGTGGTGGCCACCACCATGGCCCATGAGATGGGGCATAATTTTGGAATGGAGCATGATTCCAGCGACTGCCATTGTCCGGATGAGAAATGTGTCATGGCGGCCTCGAGTACAGCTGTGGTGCCTGTGCACTGGAGCAGCTGCAGCATCGATCAGCTGACAATTGCCTTCTCCCGGGGCATGAACTACTGCCTGAGAAACAAACCCACCCGTCTCTTTGACTCGCCACAGTGTGGCAATGGATTTGTGGAGCCCGGAGAGCAATGCGACTGTGGGTTGCCCGCTCATTGTGAGAACACATGTTGTAACGCCGAGACCTGCATGCTGCATAGCAATGCTTCCTGCGCTACCGGGGAGTGTTGTGATCTGGAAACTTGCCGACCCAAGCTCGCAGGCAGCCCTTGTCGACCGGCGGAGAACGAATGCGATTTGCCGGAATACTGTACCGGTGAGTCGGAGTATTGTCCGACTGATGTGTTTCGACGCGACACGGAGCCGTGTGACAACAATCAAGCATACTGCTTCCTGGGCACCTGCCGCTCGCATGCCAATCAATGTCGCATTCTGTGGGGACCCACTGGCGACAATTCCGTGCACTGTTACGATAAGAATGTGGAGGGCTCCCGTCTGGGTAACTGTGGCTATAATCGCGTCAACAAGACATTTGTCAAGTGTACGCCGGAGCATGTACACTGCGGTATGCTGCATTGCATCCATCTCAATGAACGCCTAGAATTCGGCATGGAATCAGCAGCTGTGCTCTCACATTCCTATGTAAGTCATGATCGCAAGATTGTTGCCTGCCGTACAGCGCTCGTAGATCTCGGGCTGCAGACAATTGATCCGGGCATGACACCCAACGGCGCTAAATGCGGCGACCAGAGTATGTGCGTCAATCAGCAGTGCCTAACCGTGGAGCGGGTACGTCAGATGGGCATGGGTTCTCCCTGCCCGGATAACTGCAATGACAACGGCATCTGCAACAGTCGCGGACATTGCCACTGCGATGTGGGCTTTGGCGGTGAATCCTGCAACAAACCAGGCTCCGGTGGCTCCATGGACAGTGGACCAGCCACAGACTCAAGCAGTAAGTATTCGTATTAAAAATATTTTCAAATTTTGAAACTAATCTCTCCTCTTGTCACAGGCGGTTTAAGTGTGCGACGCTTCCTATGCATTACCTTCTTTGTCATACTGCCTTTACTCGCAGTGTTTGGATTTTTCTACCACTACATGATGCGCAACAAGAAATTCTTCTCCGGCGGAAAACTAGCTGAGAATATGTATGTATCGACGTCTACGTCCAGTAATGGTAGCAGCAGTGGTAGCAGCAACAGCAGTGGCATCAATTCACCTTGCTGCCTAGCGGCTGTCACCTCCTGCTCCACGGCTAGCTCTCCTAATACCAATTCTTTTAACACACCATCGTCTGCACTACCACTACCACCACCACCACCAGTACCAAAGCACGCAGCATTAACTAACTCACATAGTACTACTAACACTGCCACAATAACTAACATACATGCCACCTTGCCACGTCTTGCCAAGTCCAGCCATGCTGCTGGCTCTAGGCCTCAAATGCATCAGCCGCCAACTATGCCCAAAAGTCACAGTAGCTATGAGGTACAACAGAAGCCTCCTTTGCGACGTAAGCTCTCTTCAACGCATCAGCTTACTCTGCCAATAACACAAGAATACAGCAACAACAATAACAATAATAACAACGACAGCAGCAACAGCAACAACAATACGCTGCGACGCAAGCTGGATATTACGGCGCCGCGGTTGCATGCAACCACAAATCCTTTGGCACTCACCGAAGGCGCTCAGTATATACAAAGTGACACGGCGAGGTGTGCCAAATAACTACTAAACAAATAACAATAACAACAACAACAATTACACTGCCAACAAACTTTTTTGCCTGCTGCCTGTTATCTCTGTGTGTTCCTACTCTTTCTCGTATCATTTTCATTCCTTTTATCATATTTTTTTATAATAATTTTCTATGTGTATGTGTTTGTATGTATATATGTATGTGTCTAATATTTTAAGTTTTTTAATTTTAATTTCAAATAAATTTTTTGTTTGTAAACTTTTGTGTCTTGGTGTTGGTTTTATTTGAAATGTTTTTTTTTTAAATATTTATTTGTATCTTTTAACTAACTTAAATGTATCTTAAATATCTATCAATTTAAGTTTTCTCTAACTTAATTAAATGAAGTCTTATGTTAAAGTTAACCGGCAGTTAAATTATAACATTTTTGCTTGACTTTTTTAAATATTATATTTGGTCAAGTTGCTTAACTTTATGTTAAAGTTATTTACGAGTTAAATAGTTAAATTTGCTTGACTCTTTATTAATATTATAATTAGTTGACTTGGTTGACCTTATGTTAAAGTTAACTGTCAGTTAAAAAAAAACTTAATTTAAATTAATTTATTAGTTCAACTTCATGTTTAAACAGTTAATACAAAATTCTTGGTTTAAAATTGTTAGTTAACTGACTGTTAAAGAAAGAAAGTTTTTTTTTTTATCGATTTGCTTAACAACATGTTAAAGTTAACAGTCTATTTAAGAAAAATTATCTGCTTTTATTTTATTTTTGTATTAATTGATTGCATTGATCTGCCTCGTTGCAAACTAACATATATTATCACTTAGATTAAAAAATGTTAAACTTAAACAGCTTTCTGTTAATAGATTGCCTGTATTCTTCTGTTAAAATTTTGCGTATTATATAATGAAGTTATCGCAATTTATAGCTTTATTTTATTACTCCGCTCGCTATGTTTAAGTATGAATGTTATTAAGTTTACATGGCTGTTTAAGCACTGTTAACAGCATGTTAATAACATTTTGTTAGGAACTGTGTTTGGTGTTGGTTCTTTATTGCCTGCTCTCTTTCTATACTTTGCACTTTCCACTGTTTTTTTCTTGGTATGTAATGCAAAAAATACAAAATATATATTCTCTATATAGTATATCCATATCTAAATGATCGGCTATTAATCGGCTATCTTAATATTACAGCTTGAAAACGGCTAGTGGACATAAGCAACCGACGGTGCGTAACAATCAGAATGGCTCTGGACCGCCATCAGGCGGAGCTGGCGGTAATGTGCTGCCCAAATCTACGCCCAGCAGCACGGATGACATGAACTCGGCACTGTTGAAGTCTCCAAGTGATTCAAGCGATGCTACGACACCAGGAATGTTTGGTAAATTCAAGGGATTCACACTACGTCCGTTGAACAATGCCAGCTCACCGCCAAGCAACTACAGCGGACCGAATGTGGCCTTTGTGCAGCCAACAGTGCAGCAGGAGCAGAGCACCGGAGTGCCACAGCGTGTTGCACCGCCACCGCCAGCAGGTGCCAAGCAGCCAGCAGCAGCGGTGCAAGAGGAGACGACAACGAAGAGCAATGGTGCGGCATGGACAGCTCGTGCAGCTCCTGCATTGCCGCCACCGAATCCTGGTTCCACAGCGCGTCCTATTATATCAAAACCAACATTAGACTCCAGCACATTGACCATGGTGCCCTTGAAAACCAGTCCTGGTGATGGAGAAATTTCACCAACTCGCTCAGCACCAGCTCCACCCGTGCCGCTCCATGCGGATCCCAAGTTAAACATCAAGCGGGATGGCACTATACGGCGCCTTACCTCCTTCCTCAAGAAGGAAGAGAAACCACAGCTTAAGGAGAAGACCTACATTGATCGAGAACGGCTGCGCACGCTGGAAATCTCTGCACCGATGCCTGTGCCTGCGCCACTGCAAGCAGAGTCCTCCAATTCAGACTCGGAGACGACACCGCGCGAGGAGGAGACGAAGAATCTAGTGAAGCGCACACAATCAATGCGTTCACCCACCAAGAAGTGCCAAGTGCAGACCTTTGGTTCTATGCGTTCGCCCCCCGGAGCACCTAGACCCAAGAGCACTGTGACCGGTGCTGCTGCAGCCAGTTTACGCCCAAAATCTCCCCCACCGCGTCCACCACCACTAATTAAGAAAACCAACTCTACAACATCCTCAGGTTATCAGCTGCCAGTGGCCACAGCACAGACCACCACAGAGAATACCTATGATGACTGTGAGTTTGTGGAGGCGTCCAATCGTGCCGCCTCCAACGATGACATCTATTCAGTGATCGATGAGATACCCCCAGCGGCTCAGACCATGAAGCGCAGTGAACTGGTGGGCAGCTTAAACAGTGGCAGTGATATGGGACTGTTGGGTGAGATTGTCAATGAGTTTGAGAAACTCAATGGCGGTGATTCAATATATTCGGGCAAAGCAGCAGCAGCAGGAGCAACAGCTGCTGCAGCAGAAGAGCAATCTGCTGCTGCAGCACCACGCAGTCCACAGCGTCCAGCACCACCGAAGCCAGCTGGAAGCGCCACAATCCATTTAGAGGATAAATCTGTTGTTGTGGCACCCACATATCTACGTGGTCCTTCATTGAATGCACCCGTAGCGAGGGTAGCACCCACACGCTCTGATATATCACCATCACGAGCATTCTCTAGCTTTAAGCCAGCGCCAGCTTCAACAGTAGCTGCAGCTGCAACATCGACTGCCGCTGCAGCTGCAGCTACAACAACAGCCAATAATATTAAACCTGCACAGCCCGCACGGCTCACAGCAGGTCCTGGACGTCCTAAATCTTTTACCAGACAAGCCAAAACACTGCCTAGTGGCACAACAGCCCCGCCTTCGGCGACCATACAAAAACCCAAGCCGCTCTCAGCGAAGCCATCGTTTAGCGGTGCCGGTGGTCTGCCCAAACGGGGACCAGGAGCAACTGCAGCGGGAACGGTTACGGCAGCGCCAACACCACCCACAGTGAAGACAACATCAACGAACATTGCATCGCTGACGCAGCGTTTCGAACAGCGAAAATAAACAGCGACAGCAACTAAAACTGAATAAAATAAATAAATAAATGAATACTCTAAGTTAGGTTAGGTACGATCAATATACATATTATTCATATACATATATTAATATATATATATATGTTTTAAATTTGCACTGATTACCCGAGATCGTTGATATTCATTCCTTTAATATATATATATATACATACATACATATGTCCCTCTAGTAATTGTACAACTAAAAATGTTGCTTAATTTATGTGCTTTTTAGTATCTCAATGATTTAAGTTAAGTGAGCAGCTTTTAATAATAATAATAATTATATTAATAATGTATATCTAGTTATTTATATATAAATTTACTCTTTTATATACGTATGTATAATGTATAATTGTTTATGTATTTTATGTGTATGTAAATGCTAATTGCTTTTGTAAATATAAAACCAAAGAAATTCAATTGTCACAACAACAAAAACGCGCTGATAAACACACA
>JBANCX010000115.1:15097-34378 GCA_037040065.1 Dettopsomyia nigrovittata
TTTGTACATTTCTATCATCCAAATTGCCATAATTTAGAAGCAGAACAGTGTGATATAGAAGCGAATGTTCGGAAGCTTTATGGTTTTCCAAAATATCTTTTGTTTAGAATAATAAAAATTGGCTCAAGATATCCTAAAGCTGTCACAAAAAGGATTTTTTACTTTTCTATCTATAATTCGTTTTTCTCCAACATGACTTCTATTGCAGAAAGATGATCTTTTCTTTTTAAACAATATATATTTAAAAAAAAAAACATTTTTGATTTGCATATTACAATTCAACATTTTATTCATTTTAAAAACTTGACTGGAACTCATTTAAAAAATTTCATTAAAGTTTTAAAACTACTTCTAACCGATTTATAATTTTTATGCGTGTGACATTTTAAAAGCAATTTTTGTTTTTCATTTTAGTTTTTTTTTTTTTGGCGAATGCTGGGAATACTTCGATTATTTTTTTTTGTATAAAGCACAAATTTTGAACAAATTTTTTAATAAAAAATATATATTTGATTTGTAAATATTAAATCGTTTTTTCCTTGTTTTGTTTTGTTTTTTTTTTTTTGTTGTTTTCATTTCTGTTTTTTTTTTTTTTATATATAAAATTCAATGCGTATTTGTACACCTAAAAATTAAAAACTTAGTTTCGAAAAAAAGTAACCTAACCTAAAAAAAAAACTAAGCGAAGGAATTGCTCTAGAATATGCAACAAATATTTTGAGTCTTTTTATGTACAAGGTTTTCTTTCTGTTTTGAATAGGATCCTGTCGTTTACTTGGGTGCTTCATTTTCAATGTTGTCATGTTTGGCATCCTCACATGAATTATCATCGTCCTCTTCCATCTGGCTAACATCTAGCAAACTGAGGCGCTCTTCCTCATTGATATGACCATTGAGTTGTACACGAGGGGATAGTGTAGGTGAACGAGAATTGGAGCGGCTGCAACGATTGATGCGCTCAACATGACCATTGGCTATATTCAAGCCCGCTACACCCATCTCATGACCCTCACTGCTCGATGATGAGCTGGATGTAGTTGTAGATGTTGAGCTGCTGCTGTCACTTTCGCTATCCTCGCTGGATGAGTCCATGGGTGTAGGCTGCAGTGGTTGTTGGCGTGCCTGTAGCTCACACACAGCGCTGGCCGTAGGAGCAGCTGCCGATGGAGGAGAAGCAGCTGCTGCTGCAGCAGCTGTGGTAGTTGGCGAACGGGAGCGCATGATGTGGGAACGTAAAACTAAATCGAGAACATGTTATAAATTAAGTATATATGAAGTACTATGAAATACTATATATATTACTTACTTTGATTCTCTCTTGAGATCTCACGTATTTTGTCCTCGAGTGCACGTATTTTAGCACCATATTCCTTAGATATATTCTGTGCATTTAGATTCTGTTGACGCTGACGTCCCTGATCCTTAGAATAGCGATCCTCGATTTGCAGGCACTCCTGTATGAGTTCCTGTTTGCTCATCGTTTCGAGACGCTCCACTCTGGCACGTTCGTATACGTTTGAGAATTCCTTAGAGAGAAACAACTCCTGATCTTCGGTCTGAGAGCCAAAGCAATTATCATCAAAGTCTTCCTTGGGCAACTCGGACATATGTTCTTCCATTAGAAAGCGATTGGTATTGTAGGGCACCAGTAATGATCGAGAACGCACCAATTTAGTACGAGCACTGTTGGCTCCACCAGCGCCCGAGGGACCGCTTCCGGCTGCCGATGGCATCAAATCAAGTTTCCAAGGCGGATGCTGATTTTTAGTCTTCTTGGGCACCATTTTGGACTTCTTGCCGCGTCGATGTTTGCGCCTTTGCGAAGATGCGCCAGGTACATTTTCTACAAATTGTGTTTAATTTTTTTAATTTAAAATATTATAGCGTAACGGCTAATCGCATACAACTCTGGTGATGACAACCAAGAGCAGCAATCGTGATTTATTGCAATCGATAAATAAAATAGTCGCCATTGTCGTTTACATACGCACGAATGTAAAAATTTTGCATGCACAACGTTTGTTAATTTTTTACCTGTTTTTATAGATTCTGCCATTATTAATTGACACAACAATTATTTATGGTTCAACTTAAGCACAAATTTGATTATTCTCACGTAAAATAAACTTGAAAAAAGTTTTTATGACTGATGCTCAGTGCAAGAGCAGCTCGTATAAAGTGGTATGGCTAACAAAACTTGGCTTATCGATAACAACTGCATAGCAAGAAACGATACCGATGGCTTTGATTTATCGATTGTAGAAACAAATTGTCCATCAATTGATCAAGTAAGCGCGCAAAATTTTGAAAATAAATATAATTAAATTGTATTTTGATGCAAAAGAATTAAGTTTATTATTATTATTTATGGTTTTAGGTTATCATGTATCCAATCGATATACGAGGCAACGCGTGTGTATATATCTGGCCAACCCGGACTGGGACATGGCACCGGGCCAAATGATAACAGTCCGCCTAGTAAATATGCATTATTCTTATAAAGCATAAGTGGTCCACCCGAGTTGCCATGACATTCCTGAGAATTAGGAGCACCACATAACTGCGAAGCCATAATCGCTATATCCTGAGCAGCATACAATTTCTGACACTCTTCAATGGACGTGATTAATACTTCACTCTTCTTCATACGCGATGTGGATTTGGCCTGCCAGCCGCCAACTTCTGTCACCAGCTCCTCCAATTCATCGGCACGCAGCTGCTTATTGGGCAAACAAATGGGCACAACATAATCGTTAAGCTGCGCCAGTTCCCTCAAACGTATCATAGCAATATCATTAGTCTGACTGCGTCCATCTTTGTTGTACAATGGATGCACTAGAATTTCATCTATATTCAAATCCTGATAGGGCGGCGCACATACTGCTTGACCTGTGGTCTCCATGACCTGGCAATCCGGATTGGTCATCGTATCCCATTCGCCCAATCTTACGCCACGAACCTCCAAATTTGCATTGCTTATCTCCGAACTCGAGACGCAATGAGCTGCGGTTAACACATAGCGCTCACTGATCAGCACCCCGCCGCAAGCGTGAAGTTTCTCTTGGTTTGCTGCGAACCAGAGATAAGAATTCTTTTAAATAGTAAACAATTTGTATACATATTTAAAAAAATTTTACATACGTTTCGTATATTCTATCAACGCCAGCCAGGGATACTCTTTGATATTGGTTTCCGTTCGATTGGAACGCTGCCATTTGACGGTGCCACAAGTTCGAGGCAACAAAGGATGCCTCAGAGCACCCAGATTGTCCCTTCTAGCCAGCGCTGAACCTTTAATCCGAATTGTATGCAGGGGACAGCAGACCTTATTAAGAAAATAAACAAAATATTGTATATTAATATATTGTGTTTAGAGTCTGATAACGTATTGTATTTTGTTAGTTCAACATGAAGACGTTTTTGAAAATATGAAAAATGTTCGGTTTAAATCCGGTTTGCTGCATTCATATTAAGAGAAAAGCAAATTTAGTTCATATCTTAGAACAAATTTCATCTAAACCCAGTAATTATAAAACAAGTACAGACTTAATTTGGGAGATCCAAAATCGGTTTTGAATCATACCCGGATTTAGAGAAAATTTTTAAAATTAATATTTACATCAACTTCTGCACCTTCCGGTTCCCCTTGGCATCGGTTCTCACGCAACAAATCGCGATTTTCTTTTGAAACAGTCTGCGCTGCGAGTATATTCATAAAGTAAGCACATTGCCGTATCGGTGTACAGCGCCCTGGACTCTGCCCCTCCAGAGTACGGGTTGTACAATCGACACCCTCACCCTGAGCTGCAAGTAAAAGAAGTAAATAAACATAAGTCAAGTTGTAAATTCAGTTAAACAAGTTCTCCTCAATTTCCTGCCCGCTTCATGATCATTTACCAGCTACGCTCAATGTCAATGAGCAAATAATAACCGCAACAACAACAACTGTTGCTGATAGATCTCGTACTAATTGTATTCCCATGCTTAGTTGTAGTGCAAGTCGACGCTCCGACGATCAAGTCCGTCTAACAACTGAGCGTTCGAGCTTGAGAATAAAAAAAAAAAAGAGCGCACTGGCCGATAACAACATATTGGGTAATTTCCCATGCGACTGAGTGTTTAGGGTTTTCAAGTAGCACACATCTCAATAGACATAAAAACTGAAAATTGACTTGACTTGACCGTTAAGTTCGCTATTTTAATTTAAAAAATAAGACATGAGCTGTCACTGTGACTGTAACTGTGACTTCTTGTAAATTGTTACATTTGCGCGGGCACTGTTGTGCAAGCAAACAGCAGTCGAAGTTAGCAGTTAGCAGCTGTTAAAATTGAATTCATTACTTAAATACAATGTTTTGCCTAATGAGTATTGAATTGACAATTGTACTAAAGTTTTGTATGTGTTTTATATATTATATTATTTTTTTAAATAAATTACAAACAAACATTTAATTTTAAATTTGAAACAATTTAAAAATGCGTTAAGCCAGAATTACAGAAAATGATTGCCCTGCCACTGTTAATAACAGTTCAGCAAAATGTTAACGTGCTGTATGTGTGTGCGTGTGTGTGTTAACAGATTACACACACACACACGCATACAGTTGCTCAGAGCTGTCCGCCATCTTAGTTGCGTGAAAAAGCAAATTTAATAAAAATTAACGCATTTAAATCAATGCCCAATTAACCAAAACACAGTAAAGTGTAACAATAAATATTCTCCTACAGCTAGGCGTTCGTTTCGAGTTGCCAACAACAAGATTTAAAGTCGAAAATTGTATTCAAAAGTGTGATTACGGTACGAAGAAAATTTTTTTTGCTGCAAAAAAAAAAATTCCCAGGTCTGCCTGCTGGCGTAATTGGCAATGTATCTGTTTGTGTATGTGTGTGAGTGTATGTGTTGGGTTGTATGTATGTATGTATTGTGAGAGCGCTGAATACTGCGAGTCGATGTGTGAGTGTGTGTGGGTATGCAGAGAGCGGAAACAAACGATATCTAGGGTTGCCAACATTTAGTCAAAAATTATGAAATAATTTAAATAAATTACTAAACTATTAATAAACGTTAGTCAACATATAAACAATATAGACTTTATAAATTAATTACAATCAATTGGTTCGTTTCAAAAAATATTAGGATAAAATTTTTATATTAATATATGCAACAAGAGTTGATGACAACCCTGCACTTGGGAGGGTACCTAAAACAACAAAAACCAAGTGTATTGCGCGCTTTGCTGCGGCGCCAGTTTGACGTTTGACTCGTCATCAGACGGTTGGGTAAATTTTTTTCTCTCGTTTGTTGCTGCCGTTGTGAGTGTGTGTGTGTGTGTTCCGTATGTGAGAGTGAGTGAGTGAGTGTGAGAGAGCGGTGTGTATGTGTGTATGTTTGTACTGCTTGTGACGCATTCTTGTTTTGCAGCAAATCAACGCCAAAAACAAAACCAAACGGCGTATATAATAATAATAAAAGCAAAAAGTGAGCCATTGATTATATAGAAATACATATATTCAATGACAGCCGCACAGTGTGTGTATCATAGTGATAAATTTTAAGTGAAACAAGCAAGAAGAGCACAAGTGCAATTACGAGGTAATATTTGTATATGAGTGCAACGACAGTGGCGTGTTGACTGTGCTAGTGTGTATGGGTGTGTCTTGCTCTACGTACGTGTGTGTGTGAGTAAAACCGAAGTGAAAGAAGAAAGAGAAATGAAAAAGGGCGACGTCGACGCCGCCACCGCCTTATGAAAAAAAAAAAATAAAAAAGAAATGATACAAAAATGCCGGCAATGACGAATTTAAAAGTGCTCTTCTATACGAATACAAGTGCAAAAGGCAAATGCCAAATATATATATATAAATGGAACAAACCGCTTTCATTTTAATGCCTTTCAAAGTTCATTTACACGAGAATTTGTTTTGTTTTGTTGATTTGTTTATTCTTTTCGTCAATATCACCCACACAAATACACAGCTGTATGTGAGTGCCCGAGTATATGTTAATTAAGTTTCGCAACAGTCATCATGACAATTGTGATAATGTGTTTGTGTGAGTTGCCAAAATCTTGTGAGAGAAAGACAGAAGCAAACTTTGTTTTTGAGTAACACTCGTGGGTGCGTGTGTGTTTGTGTGTGTATGTTTATTATATGCATACAAAATACGTACGTGTGTGGAATACGTAAAACAACAACATTAGTATTGTCTGTGTGTGTGTAAATTGTGTAGCAAACTAAAGTGGGAAGTGTAACGGGTACAACGGCCTACACGCTGTTACACTCACTCACTGTTGTTGTTGGCGCTCTTCCCTTTTGCTTCCATCTGCCGTTTGGCACACACATGCACGTACATACATACATATATACATATTTATTTTCTGCTTTTTCTTTTACACAATTTAGCCTTCAGTTTCCGGTTATGAAGGAAGCAACAAACGGGTTCGGTTTTCCTGCACTTGCAATATGTTTGTGTGTGTTGTATGCATTTCATTGTAATTTCAGTTGTGCGTCAATAACCACAGCGACGGCTGCTGCTGTTTCAGCTTCAAGCTCTGCTTCTGCATCGCTATTGCCATGCCATCCACATATAAAAAAAAAATATTTTTTTTTTATTATTTTATTTTAACTGCCACAAAAGAGCGACAGTTCTTTGTTGACTTCTCGAGCGTTTCCAAATGCCATGTGTTCATATAGAGAAGATTTTTTATTTTCTGCTTTCATTGTAAATATGAGAGGGGGGAATAGGGTATAATAAAGTTGTAAAATGCAGAAGGCGTGGCAGATAAAGTACCGTGAAAAAGCAGTAATAAGCGGAAACCAACCGACAATCAAATGTTGTCCACTTAGGAGGAGTGTCCAACTATAAAGGGATAACATAATTAAAGAATAATGTTCTTATACTCATTACTAATAATTAATATTTCCAATATTTGTTTTTAAACAAGTGCATCGAGAATCAATTCAGAAAATATCAAAAACTCATTTTCTGTACTTAGAATTGTTGTTTATGGTTTAGTTTTGTCTAAATAATAATATATAAAAAAAAGGTGTTTTTGGATAAATAACTCACTTTTAAGGTGTTGTTAGGGAGTGTTCGCTTTTTCACTTAAAAAATTGATATTTTCTATAGCTTTGATTAACACTTGCATGTTGAAAAAAATAATAATTTTTATTGATAATTGATTCATTTTTTAACAATGAATATATTTGATGGATTAATTATGATTTTAGGAACATCAAAGTTAAGCATTTACATTTGATTAACACACACATTAATAAACACACTTTGATTTTAGGAATTCTTAGTTTCAGATTTATACTATGTATTTCCAAAAACACTTGATAAAAGTAAATGTCAAACATACGACGAATAATCGATAATGAAATCATTTGTTTTTCAGCTCTATCGTAACATGTTTTATATATAGAAATGCAGGATAGAAAAAATCGATAGTTGTATGGATTTGTATTTCTGTTTTTCAAGCTAAAGCAACCAAATAATTTAAATATCTTTTACACAATCTGTATAAGTTGCAACTAAATCGATCCATTATATCATATGGTTGTTATTAGAGGTCGACGCGGGTCCGACAGGCCTCTGCCTAAAAATGTCGGACTTCGTGCATGTCTTGTGCGGCCCCGGGAAAGTATGTAGGAATTATAGACACGTCATATTTATAAAAATGTTTACGGAAAATAACATCGTGCGTGCCTGGGTAGGCCGATAATTTGTCTTTTCGTGTTCGGCCCGGGTCGTGGCTTGAAAAAACACCCGCACCCATCTCTAATTGCCATAGAAACAATCGAATTAAAAATCTATTTCTTTTTGTATTAAAAATGTTTTTATTGTTTTCAATGTCCCAAGTTTTAAATTTAACATTTTGTGATGCAGGGTATCTTGTAGTTAAGCATTCCTAACTGAAGCATTCTCGGTATGTTGAATTTGTTACTAGCTACTAGTTAGTTAATATGTTCAGCTAGTAACTATTTAGTAGTTGTAGAAGTAGATTTCATTTAATGTTGTGTTTGTTGCTGAGCGTTAAGCGTAACGACGACGCAAGCGCTTTGCTCTCGTAATTAACCTCTCAACCGGCTTTCTGCCTGCCTGCTTACTTGTCTATTTATCTATCTATAGGTCTGTCTATCTATGTGTCTGTTTAGTCTGGCTGACTGCCTGCCTGGTTGGGTCGTTGTATTGTTGTAGCTCGTTTTACCATCTCAGACCTTTAAGAGTTGTTTCTTCAGCAAAACAACCTTCAATACAACTCCAAAGGTAGGCAGCATTGTATTGTATTGTATTCTATTGTAATACCACGCAGAGTACTACAGGCCTACCTACAGTCAACAGCCTAATGAGCATCAGGTAAACGATTTCCACAATCTATGGGAATTCTAAAGTAATTGTACTATAGCTAACACTAGTCTGTATAGCGAGTATTCACCATTTACAAGGTGTCGAGCATAATATTTCGAATAACTTTTTTAAAGTAAATCAGTAAAGTTACATCACATTGATTTAATCTGAACTAGTTTCATACAATTCGAGACCTTCAATTGAAACTAGTTGGTTACATATAACATTAGTTTGTTTGTGAAGCAAATTTAATAATTTCAATTGTCTGTTTATTCTTTGTAGAAAATTAGTTAATATTTCAGTGAAAGAAAGGCACACTTTTATACACAAAACTCTTTTTATCAGATAATAAAAAAACTAAGTAAAATGATCTTAGACAAATGTGATTAATTCCAATTTAAAGATAAAGCAACCTAAGCAAATCATAAGAAATTAGTGGAAAAAACTAAATTAAATTAAAATAAACAAAAGAACTTGTTCCTGAAAATGTATTCCTTTAGATTTATCCAAAATGGAACGATTTTGGGGATCTTTCAAACTGATCTAGAGTTTTTAACTACTAATATTTAGTTAATAAAACAAATATTCTTTTAACAAAAATCGAAATTCTTAAAAAAAATTATAGAATTCTGAAGACAGTTGTTAAAATATTTACACATTCAGAAGTATCAAAATACGAGCAATACAAATTGTTTATATGTATGTATTCCTATAACATACGATATACATATTTAATATATTTAAGTAAACAAAAATTGTTAATAAACAAAACTTTTATTGTAATCAATAGCGAAAGGTATTTGAATGTTGTTCCAAAGGTACAATTCAAAAAAATATTCTCATTTTTTTATATTTTTTTTGGCTGATCTTTTTTTTTGTTTATTTAACTTCTTGCTTTTCTTGGCATTTCGAGTTTAGTGGTTTAGCTTTGTGGCTCTGTCACTCTGTCTTATCATCATCATTCAAGCGTTTCCAAAAAAAACAAAAAAAAAAAAACCTCTCACCATCTGCACAAAAGCTAAAAGAAAAACAGCCCAAAAACCAGTTAACATTTAAACTCCAAAAACAAAAAAAAAAAACAAAAAAAAGGCTAAGCTTGAGAGGCAGGCCTCGGCGGTCGTAGAAGAAGTAGAAGATGGACACAGCGCAGAGCGGAAACCACAAAAGCAGCAACAGCAACAACAACTAGCAGCTCTAACCGCAATAATAATAACACGAGCAACAGCAACAACAACAATAATAACAACAACAACAACTAACTTCAGTGTAGTCATTATTTGCAATTATTGGAATTTTTCTTTAGTTCCTTTTCTTTTTTTTATTTTTTTTTCTGTTTCTCTGTATACGCTAAATACAATTTGTTGGTTTTGCTTGTTTTGTTGTTTTTGTTTTGTTATTCGCTCGCAAGTTTCTCTTGCGGCTTAGGATCAAAAACCTTTGCTCTAGTATATACATAGTATGTATGTATGTGTATGTTTAGGTGTGTCTCTGTGTATGCCTTTGTGTGTGTGTGTGTATTTTTGTTTGATTTCTGTTTTGAGCATATTCGCTAAATTTTAACCTTAAATTTATTTAATTTTTTTTTTTTTTTTTTCAATGCCATACTGTGTGCATAGTAATAAAATGTTTTTTTTTTTCAAGTTTCTGTCTTCTGCTTCTTCGTCTGCTTAGCAGCGATTCACAGCGCATAAATAATAAACAAAAACTGTCACGTACACATAAATAAATATATACACAAACACACAGACACACAGAAGCGTACTAGCTCATATTAAGTATACGCAAGCGTGGGTAGGCAAAATGAAATAAAATCTTGTTTATTGCTTGTGAGAGAGTCATTTCCTTTTATTTTATTTTTTGTTATTTGTTGTTTGTTGTTGTCAAAGAAATGTAAACAGATTATAAACAATGCTATCGTATATACTCAATATACAATAATTTGAGTATTAGTTGCTTTCAAATATAATAATTATTTGTATATGAAAATATTTATTCAATTTGTTTAAAAGCAAACAATAAAATATATTTTTTATTATTAGTAATAGAACAAATGTTTTGCAATTCATTAAAAGAATTCATATTATAGATTAAATGATGTATTCGTACTATATATAATGCATATAGATGCATATGTACATATGTATTTAGTACGAATATATCACTTTGGCTAAATATAATTAATCGTTAATCGATTAGTAAACAACTTCTTTTTTTTTTTTGAAAAATTTTCCTTTTTTCAAATGCGCACATTTGATACAACAACAATAAGAAAAATTTCCTTTAGTTTATATTTTGTTTTTTACTGCGCAATCAATATTTGTTGTTGTTTCGTTAATTTAATTTTATATGTACATAGATAATTTTGTGCGTTTTAAGTGTTGTATTTTGTGTACTGGTTTCATTTTAAAAACAAAAAAAAAAAAACAAATTTTCGTGCCGCATGCAAATTTATATTCTCTTTTATTATTATTATAATTATTGTTGTTGAATTCGTTTTGCGCCATTTGTGGGACAAGTCAATTTTCTTCTGTTGGAAGAGAGTTTTATTATTATTATTTTTATTTTTTTTTCTTCTTTTTTTAATAATTGCAAATTTTGCTTTGTGTTTTATTATCAGCATTTCGAGTTTTGCTTTGTCTGCTGCTTTAAAAGTTTCAAGGCAGCAAACTGTGTACATTTGTACATATGGTTGGTTGTTTGTGGAGGGGTGGATATGTAGAGAAGGAAGAATGACAACGGCAAAAGAAGAAAGCGAATGATTCGCTTGAATTGGCTTATCTGTGAGCAAACAGAGATTTATTTATTTTCGACCATGCATACACATATGTATACGCATACATATGTACATACAAGCACATTGTTTGTTTTCATACCCTGTAACGATAGACATACGTGTGTACAAGTTTAAATAGGGCATGCCTATTTTAAAAGTCAATTGCACAAGATATATATACATATGTATATACATATTTAGTTTATAACGGGGTTGCTATTGTACATACATTAAATATATACCGCTAAGTAACCTAGTTTCTTTTTATAGATAGTTTTGTCAATAGCATTTAAAAATATCCAAAGTGCATGCTAAATTGTGTGCATTAATCAGTGCAGGGTATATCCAATTGTCATGCATTCTTCTAAACACATTCACAATATTGAGTCATTGTGAATTTTGTTATTGCAGTGAGTGTGTGTGTGTGTGTGAATGAGTCTAATATGTGAGTAAGCGTGTAAGAGAACGAGAGAGATTGCAAATGTTTACTTAGTCTGTGTGTGTGTGGGTGTCGTTAACAAAATTATGTTAACTTCAGTTGGTGCACTAAATACGTCAGAGTGTGCAGTGAGAGTGCAAATGAATGCATGTGTACATACATATGTGTGTGTATATGTGCAAGTATTAACATACATTAGCTAAACAGAGCACACGTGACAACACCCCTTGAGAGAAGGGATGGCGGAACGCTCTCTGCGCTCTTACAAATTTGTGTATGACTTTGGTTAACGGCATGTTATCTTTTGCAGATCAAATAACAAATACAAACAACAATAGAATCAAAAGAGAAAGAAGCAGCAGCAAGCAGCAGCAGAAGTAAGAAGAAACAAGAGCAGCAATAGCAAGTGAATAATAAAAGCTAAAGCAACGGCAACGGCTTCAAATTGGACATGTCATGTCAGCAAGCGTCAAGATTCATTACAACAGCAACAGCGTCAACGACATTAGTAGCAACAGCAACAACAACAGCAGCAGCAACAGCAGCAAAAACAACAACAAAACGCATTGCAACAGCCAAATTAGGAAACAAAACAAAGTTGGGAGTGAATGTGGAGAGCGTTACTGTTGAAGCCGCCAAAACGAATACGCTTGAAGATCCCTATGTATTCACAGAGACCATTGCAGCGACACCGCCAATTTTATTTAATGCACAGGTAAGACAAAACAATTCAAGACTCAAGGCAAAAGCGAAAACAATACAATATATATTTTGTTATACATTTCTTGTAGAAATCGCGAGCCCGCCTAAGCGAAGCGCAACATAACAGAAATAACAGTAGCAGCAGCAGTAGCACCATCACCAACAACAACAACAACAAAAAGCAGAGCATTGTTGCTGCAACAACTGCGCCCATTGCGCAGTTAAATGGCACTGCGGCAAAAACAACAACAACAGCAGCAGCGAGAGCGGCAGCAACAACAAAGGCGCAGGCGTCTTTAGGTGCAGCAGCCACAGTCGCAGCCGTAGCAACAACAACGAATTTCAATAATGTCACACAATCTCAAAGGCAGCTGCAGCAGTTGCAGTCGCAAGCATCGCCTAAACGTGCTACAAATGTTTGTGTGGTGCGTCCACAGCAGCAGCAGCAACAACAACAACAGCAGCAGCAGCAGCAACAATTAAAGCAACAACAATTGAAATTAACTACTAAACATGCTGCACCAACACCGCCACCGCTCTATACGCACACACCATCGTTGTGGCAGACGCCACTGCTGCTGGATACCATACAAAAACAGCAGCAGCAACAACAACAACAACAGCAGCAGCAGCAGCAACAGAAGCTGCAGCAGCAACAGTTGCCAAATATTATTATTGCTACAGCATTGGTCAGCCCGCCCACATCGCCCGCCTCGTTACCCTCACCGCCAGCGTTGCCACTTCCGTTGCTGCCACCAACAGCAGCTGTGACCGCAATGGTATCGCCCATAGTGTTACCCCCAGCAACAGCAGCAGTCACAGCAACAACTCCAGCAGCAGCAGCAAGTGGTACTGCTAAAGGCGACTCACTGTTGCCGCCATCCAAATTTCATCATACAACATTGGCACAGCATTTGCAAAAGGTGGAATGCCTCAAGAAAAAGAAATCCTTGCCACTGGTGGCATGCCAGACAAATAAAAATAATATAAATAATAATAATAATAATAATAATAATGTTGATGCAACAACTTTACCCTTTATGGGTTATAATTCTACGCAGCCACCACCGCTGACGGTGTTCAATACAACAACAGCAGCAGGAGTTGCAGCAGCAGCTAAGAAAAAACATTCCGCCAATATTGATATCATTGATAGCAACGATCTCAATGAGATACCTGTCAATGTCATCTTTCGCAAGCCGCCAAATTTGTTGGAAACAACGCCAGCAAAGCTACAGCAGCAGCATCAGTTGAGCGCTATAACGCCACTAACGCCGCCAACACCGCCGTCGCCTACAGTTCCACTGCTGGCGACAGCAACATCAACACCCGCCCTAAAGCTACAAACAACAGTAGCAGCAGCAGCAGCAACAACAACAATAACAACAACAACTGAACAAATGTCTTCCAAAGTTGTCAGCACGGTTGTTGTTAGCGAAGGTGCTACCAACAAGCGTAGAACTCCAACAGCTAACATCAGCAGTTGCAGAAAGAGCAACAAAATCAACAACGTAAAGAGTATTGTTGCTGCACCAGAGGCGCCTTTACAGCCGCCACAAGAACTGCCACTAGAACCGCCTCAAGAACTGCCAAAAGAATCGCCACAAGAGCCATCAACAGCTGTAGAGCAGCCAACAACAGTAGAGCAAACAGCAGTTCAGCAATCAGCAATGGAGGACACAGCAGTAGAGCAAACAGCAACTGAAGCCGCCATTAGCAGTCGAATGCCACGACGTCGCAAGGTCAACACAGCAACTGTTAAGTGCAGCTCACTGCTGTTTAGTGAAAATGAACCCATCACTGCTGATGATGTGCCCTACTGCCTACAAACACGTTGGCTCCAAATTACCGGCAACGATTTTCTACTGGACACGCATACAACTAATTCCAATAGAAATGATCGCGAGGAACGCATTGCTGTGCGCAAAGGACTGTTGCGTCGTCAGGCATTGCAGTTGCTCTCTACGCATCCATTGCAGGAGTTGCCAATGCGTGCGGCACGCCAGCGTCTGCAATCCGTGCAGAGTCTGCTGCTCAAGTATCAGGATCATGCGCATCAACAACAGGGCATGTAAGTTAAAAATTTATCACGCATTCTCTTCTATTCCTATTCATATGAATTTCGTCATTCTTTCTTTTGCAGTGGCATTGGCAATCGTTGCCTGGTGAGCGCCTGTAAGCAGCCCACATTATCAATGGCTGCGCACTGTGAACGTCATATTGTTAACAATAGCACACAGCAGCTATTCCAACCGTGCGTAGCTTGGCGCTTAGATGGTACGCCCTGTCACGCGCCCGTTTTTGATGTGCTGCATACGCTGGCCTTGTGCTCGGCACACAGCCAACTGCGGCCAGCCTTACAGCAACAGCACCAAGTAGTGCTGAAGCCGGTGGTTGCGCCTACGCCTGCAGTGCCAGGACCTATGCCTATTACAGTAGCTACAGCTACAGTAACAGCTGCTGCAATGGCTGGCAAACGTAAACGCAAAACAAATCCGAATGCCAATCCAGTGGGTCGACCGCAGAAGCGTGCTAAGAAACAACAACCACAACAGCAGCAGCAGCAGTTATCTACAAATGTATGTGCTCCCGCCATTCCACCAATGCCCGTAATGCCAACAATGTCGGCGGTGTTGCAGCGTAAAAGCAGCACCACCTCACTGGAGTCCATTGCCAGTAACTCACAATCTTCGGCTAAATCACATTCTGCACTGCCGCCCTATACGCCAACAATAACAACACCAATGACGGCCGTATCCAATTTGCCGTCAATGTCCATAATACCTCCAGCATTGGCGCCGCTCAGTGATTATCATAATCAGTTGAACGAACAGCCGTTGGATGCCAATGTTAATTTGTTGGCTAATGCTAATTTTAAGGCTGATGAGATTAATCAAATTGTGGCTCAGTTGGCAGCAGCAGCAGCAGTTAATGGAGATATAAGCCAACATAATAACAATACCAACAACAACATCAACAACAACAACAATAGTTTGCAGTACATCAACAACAACAACAACAACAATATGAGCTACTGCAGCAATAACAGCAACAGCGGCAGCAGCAGCATCAGCTGCGGTTTTCCCTCATTCAATGCAGCCTTTGGACACAACAACAGCATGTCAACTGGCAACCAGCAAAGCCAACAACAGCAACAACAACATCACTTCACATCGCTTGCTAATACGGAACATCTGCTAAACCAGCATATATTTGGCATATGCGAGAATAGTTCGGCCTATGCCAGCTCCGAGGATACGGGCCTGGGTGGCCTGAGCGAGTCGGAGCTGATAGGCGCTAATGATGCTGGTGAGCCAATTAAAACCACAAATCAATTATATTGGGGTTGGGTTATTTGTAAATTTCATTTCATATTTAAGGGTGTAAACCACTAAACTCAACTAAATAGATTAAACCTTTGACCTAGAGCCAGTTATAAATGATTCAATATATTACAATGGTCATTGAAAACTTCACAAACAATTATATTTAATATGGAGCTCATGTAAAAAAGTTCTCTTTCACAAATATATTTTTATTTCAACTAATTATAGGTAACTCTAGTTTGAAAGTTATCGATTTTATATTATTATAAAATATATTGATGGTCAGATGCGGCTGTAAATATGTGTTTAATGAGTTTTGAAATTAAATTAATTTTAACTGTCAGTTTTTAAAAGCGAAAAATATTTATTATTTTCGAAATTATGAGAATTGTTTCTTCAGAAATTACAACGAAATATGGAAAAAATCAAAAACTAGGTTCATAAATCGCGAAAAACTAAATTCACGCATTGAACTGAGACCTGAACCGAGGAACAGACACTATCTCGGTTAATCGAGAGGAGGTTAACTATCGATAGTATCGAAATATTTGTGAATATCGTAATTTAATCAAATTTTAATATACATTATGCTAAAATAAGTTGATTTTATATGCTGCAACCTATTTAAACAATTGATAAAATTAATTAATTATTTTTATTGTTATTACAGATGACATTGCATTAAATGGTGCCCATTTGCTGGAGGAGCACGATTTGGTAAATGTATTTGATACACTGCCGGATGATGCATTCAACGAGTTATTTCAATCCGGTGTGTATTTAATTAAAGTAAACATAATTATGGTTTTCATTGTACTAATTAATATGATGTGTGCACCTCTTCAACGCCATGCGCTGCCTCTGTCTGTGCCTCTCTGCCATTGGTGCTGATGCTGATGCTGTAGTGCAACAAGCGGAATGTGAGGCAATGGATCGTGCTTTAGAGATTGCCGATAAGAACCTCAAGTGTTTGCAACAAACAATCGGCAGTACGGCGGCCCATGATACCGCTTTTCTTAATGATTTCCTTGATGTCGGCGATGATCTACTTGTGAACGCCGTCTCATCTGTAATGAATTCGCCCAACAACACATCCGGCATAGATACATCAACGCTCTTTGTTGACAGCAGTGGCAGCGTTGTCGGCAGCGGCGGTTGCGGTGGCAACAGCAGCAGCAGCAATAGTGGTCTACTTGGCTCCAATAGCTCCAATAGCTGCACACCTACAGCTTCGGTCGCCGATATACGTGGCCTGGTGCAGACTTAAGCTGTTGAAAGCATCAGCTAATTAAATCAAAATCAATCAAAATATTTTTTGAAATTTTTTCAATACATTTTTTTTTAAATGTTCCGCTTGAGAAAAGAGCAAATTTTGAGAATTTCGTACAATTCTTTTTCTTATTTAAATTTCAATTTAAACTAATTTAATTCTGTGAATACACACAGATACATACTTAAATTAACTGAATAAAATAGAAATGCAAAATTTATAAAAACGAAAAGAAAAAAAAAATTAAACAAAATTTAAATATATTATTATAAAATTAAATCGAAAAAAACATAAATAAAAACAGAAGATATACAAAAAGTAAATATAAATTTGCGTGGAGCTTTAGCATATTGAAGTTCTTAACATTAATTAAAAACAAGAACAAAATATTAATTATACAAAAAAAAAAAAAATGTGTAGAAAGCAGCTTTATACAATACACAATTATAAACACGCGGACAAAAGAAAAACAACAACAAAAAAAGAAATTAACAGAGAAATGAAGAGAAGATAAAAACGTAGAAAATTGTAGTAAAAAAAATGTTTTGAATTTTTGGTAAAATGCGCGAAAGTGGAAAGAAAATGCATTAAAAACGAAATTTTAAGTTAGAATTTGTTTAAATAACATTTAACAAGCGCATTTACATTAAAAAATTATTTTTTTTATCAATGATTAATAAGATATAAATGTAATAATAATAAGAACAGCAGCAGAAGCAAAAAAAAAAAAATGGTTTTTAAGTTTTAATTTAGTTTATGGTTCAAACAAAAACAAATAATTATAATTAAATAATATTATATACACACATTATATACATACAAGGGACTATATAGTTTGAAACCGCGAATCGTATTACTATATATATACATATATATATATATATATATATATATATACATACATATATACTTCTATATATATATATACACACACATCTTAAATGTAAGCATTAATTTAAAAAAAAAACAGAAAAGAAATCCACAAACTACAAAAAAATATTGAAATAAAACTTGATTTTTATTTTATTTTATTTTTATTTTTTTTTTAATTTTTTTATTTTACGTTTAAGCTTAAATAGAAAACAACAATTTAGTTTGTGTTTTGTAATAATTTTTTTGTTTGGGGCCAAAATTTGTATTTTGTAGCGGCGCGCCTCAATAAAACAAAAACAAAATTTATGAAGGTTATACTTTCCGATTTTGGTCTGTCTATGTACTACTGCTATACATTATTGTAAATTAACAATTAATATTTAAGAGTATTTTACTGAAATGTAAAATTCTGTACTTTAAGCAAAAAACAAAAAATCTTTAAAAAAAAAATTACAAAAATACCAACACTTATACGAAATATATATAAATATGCAAGAAAACTGTTACGCTTCAAAAAAAAAAAAAAAATAAAATAAATATGAAAAAGAAAAAGAGAAAAATATTAAAATATAACGCCCATAAACATACAAACCCAACATACATACATACGAAAATCCATTGTAATTTTTTTTGTCATTTTATCATTTTCACAAGTATTAAATGAGAGCGACCCGTTTAATAAACAAATATAATTAATTAATTAATTAATAATAATATATATAAATATATATATGTATTCAAACAAACAAAAGAAAGCCTTTAAATCTGGGCAACAACGCGCACACACATGGCACATGTAAGGATCTTTAGTTGGATAATATAATCCGCATAAAAGCTGGAAATTACTCGTAATTTAAACAAAACAAAATTAAAAAAACATAATGGACAAAACTGTAATATACAACTATTTAAATAATAATATTATTATAATTAAATACATATATGTACTATATTCTCTATCTCTTAACTCTTTTATTTTATATCATTTTTAAAGTTTAGTCTTTTCCTTCTTAGTTGGCAAAGTAGTTAATGTTTTTTATTTAAATTTTATATATATAAAAACGCGATCAAAACAAAAAATTCTTCTTTTATAGAAAAAAACAAATATTGTATTAATTTGATTATAATAATTTGTATTTAAATGAGCCTTATATATACAAATAGTTCTATATATGTATACATTTATATGTTCAATAAGGAACTCCAGCGACCCTCCATTAAAATCATTTTCATTTTTTAACTCTGCCAAATGAAATAATTAAACAAATTTTTAATTCTCTTTTTTTGGTATGAGATTACATAATTCATTTCTTTGTAATTTACAACATGCATTTTTGTGATCTAATTTGTGTAATTATTATTATTAAAAAAACAAACAACAAAAAATTATATAAATATAGAAAATACAAAATTAAAACAAAAAAAAAATAAAATAAAAATAATAATTATATTCTAAACATAAGCAGAAGAAAATAAGTAATAGAATAATAAAATAAATAAATATTGATTTTATGGCAACTGCAAAATAAATAAAATCTCTTTTAA
>JBANCX010000116.1:6117-34252 GCA_037040065.1 Dettopsomyia nigrovittata
AGAATTTTTCGAGTTAGTTTTGCATAGAAAATAAAATCAGTTTGTTGCAACATTTGACAACATTTGTGGCACGTTGGCGTACATATATATATATATATATAAAATTGTTTTGCTTGCCACATTATATAATTCAAGCCAACATCAACCACATTTGGCCAAGAGACGACGCATCGACGACGCATCAAGCCAACTGCCTCAAGCAATTTTCTCAAAAAACTCTTTTTTTTTTTTTATTATTATTTGGTGCACGAAACTAAAACAACTTTTTGTGTCTGTGTGTGTGTGTGTTGGCCACGCAGTTGGTGCCAAAATGCCTTTACCAATGACCATATAAGTCCATAAGACACCACTCCGTTGCGAACACTTCCTGATATTTCATGTTTGTTGTTTATCATCAACAGCATTGGTCAAAATAGTATTTTCCTATAAACTGGATTACACACAAAGTGCGCCCCAGAGACAACATTTTGTGGCACAAACCTGGCTGGAGATTGCTATGCTTTGAAGATTTCCTTCCTTATGCTCTTTATATTTGGGTTAGCTAAACATTTGTATTGAAAAAACAAATAATTGTTATTAACATAAATAGGATAGTTTAAGCCAAAAACATATATAACAGGTAACAAGTAAAATAATCATTTTTTATATAAATTTTATAGATTTTATTATCGGAATATTTAATTTATAGCGCCATAAAGCTTTGTTTATAATAAAAATTAATTTGTTTTAATTAAAAATTCATGTTCCGGGCATGTTTAACTCATATTTTCCTGGTGAAAACTCCTCCTCAATTCTAGGGTATCTTTAAACAAATACTTTCTTTGGTTGCTTGCAATTAAAATATGTTGTAATAAAAAGACATCTAAAATACATAAACAAAATTGAAGTTTTTTATTTAACATTGTACATAAACGGTAGCTTGGAATGTCTGTAAACGGAGTCTACAAAAAAAAATAAATAAAAATAAATAATTTCAACGCTTTCAAAATGATTTTTCAAAATTTCACTCGGAATATAGCTGAGCATAGGCCCGTCTAGAGTGTAATAATAATTATGCAGGTAGCGTCGTAGACCACAAGAAAAATAATACGAAAAGGGCCTTAGAAACACATGAAATTGAAAACATATCGAACTCCGAAGACAAACAAACAAAAGTGAAGTGATTTCAACAACAACAAAAAAGACAAGTATGAAGTGTGCTCGGCTACGAGATACCCTGATACTAGCGTCGATAAAACTACCAAATACATATAATAGCAACAACTAACCAGATACATGCAGTACTTGCTCTTTTATAGCCTTGCTGCTAGCACTCCCTACGTCGCAGCTAGCGCCTTGCAACGGCCAATGGCAACCTTGTTTTCTTCATAAAACTTGCAATTTTCATCGGATCGTTATCAAATTTGTACAGTAGATCAATATTATGATTAGAATTATCTATGCTGAGCATCAAGGTCAGAGATATAAAATTGCAGCTGTAAAACGTAAATTTTTCTATTGAAGGGTGTGGTGGTACGGACAGACGAATCGATCGACAGTCGGACGGACAGACAGACGGCTTGACGGAAGGACAGGCGGCCAAAAGAAATAATAGACAGACGGACGGATGGGCAGACGAACGCACATGCGGACAGAGGGACAGACGGACAGGCAGATGGACGGACGGATGGACGGATGGACCGACAGACGGACAGAGGGACAGTCGGACGAAAGGACGGATAGACAGACTGCCTAAAGGAATAATAGACAGACGGACGGACGGGCAGACGAACGCACAGACGGAAGAACGGACGAACAGTCGGACATAGCTATATCGACTCTCCTGTTGACGCTGATCAAAAATATATATACTTTATAGAGTCAAAGATGTCCTCCTTCTGCCTGTTACATACAGTGTCGCAAAACTATTATACCCCTTTACCCATTATTCAATTGGAACCGGGTATCGGCCGGGTAGGCGAAATGGTTCATCATTTCACTTTCATTTTCCCTTAGCTTTGCTGCAGCGACTGTAATGCATTTCAATTTCTTTCAATATTTTGTGTGTTTTCTGGAGTGCTCTTCAAAGCGCTGACATGTTAATTGTTGTCGGAGAATGCTCTACAAATGTGTGAAATGTAAGTGGAAATGGGGAACGGGAACTAACACAAATAGCGAAAGCTAATCAGTTTATATATTTATATATCTGCAAATAATTAAAAAAAAAAAAACCTAAAAAATTTCACTGCCAAATAAATGTAATTTCGAGAAATTACGTGCTTTGCCGGAAATTGAAATCCGGATTTCGTTTGATTTCAACTCAATCACGATTGACAATTTGCCAAGATTTGTATTTATTTCGTACTACGACTCGTATAGCTAAATTAATGTTCCATAGATCTTTGACAATGGATTACCGCATTTCTCAAAGAAAGTCACGCGAATTCATTAACATGGATATGTTAAATAAATCGTGGGTCAAAAAACCGAATTGAAAAACCAATCCAAATGCCAATCCCCTATATCTTTGGTACTATAAATCAAGCAGATAGTGTAAATAAATAAATAAATAAATATATATCTTATAAGTATGTGTATATATAACTTATAATTTTTCAATTTGCATTTCAATTTCAACTCTCAGCTGTCAAAAATATCTTCAAGTGCATTGTATTGTGGGTGCGTTGCGGTTGCTGCCCCAAAGCCATTTGCGTTCAAGTGAAATTATTTGTTGCCGCTGTTGTTGTTGCTGTTGTGTGGAGTGCGCATCTATTTTGACATTACTTTGCATGAAAATTAGTAACAGCAACAACAACAATAACACAACTGATTCGCCTAATGAGCAGCATACAATGTATGTATAACACTGCGTATACTTGATGCCAACCAATATGTCTTTCTGGTCATGTGGAGCATGTACGCTCTTCATGCTTATAAGCTTTTTGCGCTTTAATGCGTTGCCTAAACAACAACAACAACAAAAAATCAGAAAAAATTAAATAAAAATAAAAATACCTTGTAAAAATAGAGAGTGCAAGCAAGTTACGCTCTCCCAGTCGATGCACTAGACGACAGAGAGAGAGAGAGAGCGCGCGCGTCAGCAAGAGAACAAAAGCTTTTATGTTAGAACATTTAACAGTGGTATAAAATGCATACTGCTATGAACAAAAAGTCTTGACTAAAATGAAATTTTCTTTTCCTTTTTTATTAATTATTTAATTGTAGGGTATTTATATAGTTGTTCAATGTGCAGACAACACAACTGCTTAATTGTTGCTGTTTGTTTGGTGTAAATTATATTAAAATGCGCTCTCACTCGGTCATTTGTTGTTGTTGCTGTTGTTGCTGTTAATGTTAATCATACGCTGAATTGCACTTTATATACACATGTGTTTATGTTAGATAAGAAGGTGTTATTGCTGTTTATTGTTGCTGTTAATGTTGAATATTTTGTAAAAATGTTTTTTTTTTATTTTTCTGTTATATTGTCCATTGTCAGGCCGACAATTTGACAAGTGCTTTGTGTGTGTTGATTATGTAAAAATGATTTTTTTATTATAATCATCTTATTATTAGGGTATGTCTGTAGGCTAAGAGATGTCCTAGATATTTATTTTTTTTGGGGAAACACTCCTCAATTAAGTACATTGTCAGATAGTTAAGCTACCCACACTTCTGTCCCCAATAACAGACGCTTTGACACAGATATTCGTATAATAATGACAAAATATCATATATATGTATGTATGTATATATGTATATGTGGTTATACTAGCTGGTTGCAAGATCAACTCATAAACTGGATCTGAATCTGATTCGGAATCTTTTGGTGCTAAGTCAATGGAGAGCTGGTTCTGTTGCTCTCGCTGGCGAAATCGTGTTAGTGGCTTTTTGATAAAGCATAACGATGTTGGCACTGGCGCCGTAAGCGACGTCAGCGCCAGCGGCAACAGCAGCAGCTGCTGCTGCGTCGTTGTTGTTAAGGTTGCATAAGCTCCAACACTGTTAAGTGGCCCAAAAATTTGCGAAACGCAGCCCCAGTTGCAATTTCATGCATGCCGACTTTATATATACATATGTACATATATATAGTATCTAGATACATACAATACATATGTATGTATATAAACAACAACCTCTGTTTCGATATATATACAAAGATGCGCTAACTTGTGGGAAAGTTATCAAATGAAATGCGATTAAAATCGCCAAAAGAAATGAAATAACTTTTGGAATTTGTTGTTGTTTATTTTGTTTTTAGCTATTTTTAGCTGCTCCCCTTTTTTTTTCTTTGTAGCGAAGTATTGACAAAGCACGAAGGGCAAATAATAAGAGTGCGAGTACAATAACCGATAAAATTATAGTTTTTTTTCTTCAAAAATATATTTTGAAATAACGCGTGAACTTTTGGTTATGCACGATATTTGGCGCAAGCTTGTTAGCCATGGGCGGGTGGCCTTTGCATACAATAAAATAGCCAAAAAAATATTATAATAAATATAATTGCAATATTTCATTTTCCAGAAACAAACTCAGATAAACAAATTAGTTCAAGTTCATGTATTATCAATAAATAATTAAAGCTCACAACTCTTCAACATTTGATAAAAATAGCAGAATATTTCCATAGTATGAAAGAATGATAGCAGCAGCAACATGAAAAGCTTTCTTAGTTTGACAGTCACTGGCAATGCAGCTTTTGCCAGACTATTTATATTTACTGCATACACGCCCACTTTGTGTGTGTGTGTCTGTGCGGTGCCGTGCCCACCAACATGCAGAGCAGCAACAGCCGATGTTGGCACCCGAAGATATATAAATCGTGTGTTTATTTGCAGCAGCGCGTGTTGTTCAATTGAATGATTCTACTGTCGTCTGTTTGAACTTCCAGCTATGGAGCTTTGGCATTGGAAGTGAGCGCACTTTGAGCGAGAGAGAGAGAGAAATTGAGAGAACAGAGTTGCCAAAGCAACATAAGCCGGCTGCTATACATATATTCAGCCGGTTTTCGCATATACACAGAGAACTAGTTGACAGCCCTGACACACGCGCTGGAAAGAACTCTCATTAGGTGTCTATTGGGTAGCAGCCGGCCAGTTTAGTGTGCTTTTGGCAGTGGTCCGATCGTGTAGTGCCTTTAGCAGTTCTGATTTCAGTTCGTTTCTTTTTACTATATAGAAGGTGGGTGTGTTTGTCTTTGCGGGGGGTGGGCAACCATAAATTATCTGCTCTTACATAACAAGATATTTATTCAATTAACAGCTGAGTTATCATCAACAATATGTCGCTTCGCATTGTATCTCAGTCGATGTTCAACGCCTGGAGCCAAACTCTGGTGCGTGGCATGTCCACTCAGGGTGGCTCCAAGAACATTGGCTTCGTTGGACTGGGCAACATGGGCGGTCATATGGCCAGTAATCTTATCAAGGCTGGTCATAAGCTGCATGTCTTTGATATCTCGAAGCCTGCTTGCGATAATCTGAAGGCCAAGGGCGCCACTGTTTATGCCAAGACCGCAGAGTTGGCCAAGAACTCGGATTTCGTGATAACCATGCTGCCCAACAATGATATTGTGAATGCCTCATATGAGGAGATGACTGCCGATGGTGTGAATAAGAACACAATCTTTATTGACTCCTCGACCATTGATCCAGTGTTGGTCAAGTCTCTGCAGAAGCGCATCAGTGCCAAGGGTGCTCGTTTCATCGATGCTCCCGTCTCCGGCGGTGTACCCGGCGCCGAGCAGGCTACCCTGACCTTTATGGTTGGCGGCACAGATGCCGAATACAATGCCGTCAAGGCTGTGCTCGAGTGCATGGGCAAGAGGATCACTCACTGCGGCGACTACGGCATGGGACAGGCTGCCAAATTGGCCAACAACATGATGCTGGCCATATCCATGATTGGTGTCTCTGAGGCCATGAACCTGGCTATGCGTCTCGGTCTGAATCCACAGACATTTGCCGAGATTATCAACTCGTCCACTGGCCGCTGCTGGGCCTCGGAGGTGTATAACCCCGTGCCCGGTGTTTGCCCCACAGCACCTGCCAACAACTCATACAAAGGTGGCTTCTCTACAGATCTGATTACCAAGGATTTGGGTCTAGCCTCCGGTGTGGCCACTTCCTCCAATACACCCATTCCCATGGGTGCACTGGCTCATCAGATCTATCGCACACTCAAGTCCCAGGGACTGGGCAACAAGGACTTCTCCGTTGTCTATGACTTCATGAAGAACGATAAGTTCAACTAACTCTGTGGGATGGCTACCATCCTCGACCAGTTTTGCATTTAAAGCGCATTATGTTAAGGCCACCATTGGAATTCAATTGGAATGTGCTAAAGAACTTCTAGAGCTTCCCTAGATTCCCTCACATTATAATTTTTTTTGTATTGTATATAAAAATGATAAATAAATATCTATTAAAGACTAAATTTTCTAATATTTATCTGTATCTAATTAAGTGTGGAAAACTTTTTCGGATTGCATAATCGTATAAGGAAGCTAATATAACTGACATCAAGTGGAATTAAATTTGATAAGCAAATTAAAAACAGCTGCTTTGGTTGCTAGTTTGGTTTCCAATTGCGAATTGTGCATAATTTACGATCCGCAGGTATTTTTATTCCATGGAAAAAAGAAAAAGCTTTTCAATTGGAACAACATGTGGAATCAATTTTTATAGCAAATAAAAGCTTTTTTTTTTTGTTCGTGCGACAAGTAAACGAATAACAGAGTAAACCACAAGAACTCGATAAAAGCTTACCCAAGTTTGAAAGCCATTGCACAGTTTGAGAGTCAGTGAGCAATACAAGCTGTTTGAGCGATTATTTTCATTTTTATGAACAAAATAAAACACTTAATTAATAATAGGTGCTAATTAAGTTAGTTAGTAATTTTATTTAAAGTAATATATTACAATAATTTATATTTAGAAAAAATTCTTTACTTTTTTGCGTTTGTTTTGTTGACTATCTAATGTTGATCGGAGCTGGTAAGTACATAGTTACTTAGGAATGAATAAAAATATATAAATTTATATATTTATTGATTGATTGTACAGATATAAAAAGCCTTAAATAATTAAATTGTGCAAATATTACATTCATATCGTAGGGAAACTTCAGAAGTAATTAAGGTAAATATGTATTTTGTATATATATAATATATTGGATAAGCCACAATAGTAAATCTAGTTGCAATTCTTTGAAAAATATCACAAATTGAAATATACAATAAATTAATTAACCATTCTTGTTGTTGTTGTTGTTGCAAAGGAATAACCCGGTTTTTTAGCAATTTTTGTTGGATAAAATTACGAATAAGTTTTTTAAAAAAAATAAGTTTTTTTTAGTTAAGGTACATTGATGTATATAATATACTATATAAAGTACAATATGCTGTTGTTGTTGGTGTATTTACATATATAATTTCGGTTTAAGGTTAGTTTAAGCAAAACTTTGGTGCATAAATTTGAAAAAGTGAAAAAATTTCGAGTTTTTTTTTAGTTAGTCATGGAACTTGTTTGTTTTTGGTGCCTAGAATATTGTTACTAACAATATTTTGTTAAAATTAACTTAATTTGCTAATCGCCTTGGCTTAAGCTAAGGCTTTTGGCCTGGCTAAACTTGTGCTTTAGTTGATTGGTATTGGCGCGGAAGCGTGTTGTCATTTGTTGCATCAAATGTTGTGTACCACCAGTTGCGCTGGATTGCAGCGGCCCAATTGCCGCATCAGCGCTGCATATGGACTATGAGCCTTTTAGCTTCTTTTTTGGATTGTTTCGTGCTTGATCGGCAGGCACTGTCGGTGGCAACTCTCGATATTGATTCTATGAAATGATAAACAATTTTAAATAAAGTTACAAATTACAATGGAAATTTCGTTACAATCTCTTCATTGTCGGGCACGCGTGATAGAAAGTCCAATAGCTCGTTGTTTGGTATCGTATTTGGACGTAGAATGCGTCTCGAGAACTTCATGAAGCCCCAGAAGAGTAGCAGCCAACGCAATGGCACAAAATGCAATACAAAGATGGCACAAAGCAGCAACACCACTGCCAACCAGGTCAGTTCAGGGACGGAAAAGTTAAATGTACTAAAAAATAATTAAGTTAATAATCTTTAATCTCTATCGAAGTCTCTTTAAGTTGTTTATCTACTTGATGGTGCTCTCGCCTAGTGAAGCCAAATAGCCAATTGTATTTTGGACTGTCTGGGATACCTCCTGTATGGCCTGTAGACGCTCCTTAATTGACTTTTTCTCTTCTTTCTCTTTGTCATCATCATCATCTTCATCGTATTCATAATCATAATGTCCAGCATTGGCATCTGTAGTGCCAGTGATCAGTCTGATAAGCCATTTTCTATAAAAATAACATTGATTACAACTCTTTCTATACAAAATCTCTAGAGTTTTGGGACCAACTTGAGTATTATAAGCAATAACACGAGCGGCACTGTCTCCAAATCACCATAAACACAGCCAACTATCCACAGAACAAAGGCAATGCATGAGCGCACTGGGGACTCCCATTCAAAGCAACTCCTGGAAATTGGAAATATAAATCTCGATCTTTGTCCTACCAACAGTCTTGTGCTACTCACTGTACATAGCGTGCCGCTTCCAATATATCCATAATGATCTCCTTGAGGCGATTGACATTACGCAAAAAGAGTTGTCGCTTAAATTTGGCCTCTTGCTGAATGAGTTTCTCTTCTTTGGGCTGCAGCGCACGACAAATGGCTCTCACCTCGTTCCAGACAACAGTCAATTCCAATTGGATTTGTGGTGAATTTCCCTTGGCACGCACACAAAGATTTTTATCTTTGAGCGTATACCAACGCTTGACGCCGCTCTTGATGCGCAGCAATGGAATAACAAGTTTTCCAAGGAACTCAACGCGATGATCACGATCCTCATCGTAGACTGTGATCTCCAGCACCTGTGTAATGTCCTTGATGTTGCTGCAATGCAATCAGTAATTAATCTGGAGTCCATTCACACTATCTGGTGTCCACTTACAAGGTAAAAATCTTATTCCAATTTGGCGTCAATGTTTTGTATTCGGTTTGTGTTTGCAGGCGTGCATTACCCAATTCCAGAACACAAAATGGATCCGATTTGCCACCAATATCAGCAGCTGCCAGTCCCGTGGCACCAAATACTTTGACAGTCAGATGACCAACATCTCTGAGATTCTGTAAACTACGTAGAAAACGATAACGTTCCCGTAGAATTTGTGTCTCACGTGGATCCTCTTTGAATGCCTTCAAATCACTGATCGTCTCAAGTGCTGTCGTACCACTAATCGTTAGCATAAGGAATACTTCACCCGAACAATCTTCCAGTTGCTTCCAGATGCCATGCGTTGTCTCACGCTGGAAGACACTGAGATCAATATTGGCTTTGCCATACAATGTATTACGATTCCAGAGTGCAAGCTCTAAATTTTGATCTTCATCAAACAGATGCAAATCGAATTGTTCCAGCCAGCGTTCCGTCCAGGAAGACTTGCTCTTGTACTTCTCATTGCCCAATCTATGAGATGAAAGTAAATTTAGCAATTTTCTATATAAGATTATAGCTCAAACTTACCTAAATTTAAAGTGTATATCGATAAGTTTGCTACCATCTTCGGCTAGTGGCAAATCTTTGGCCTTGACCAATAATATTGTCACTACAGAGCTCCAGATTTGTGATTTCAAACGCTTCGATGACTCTGCTAATTTGGAATTACGTTGAAAGTGCTGTAATAATAACAACAACAAGAAAAAGAAATCAGAAAATTCAACAAATAAACAATTGACAATTGACCTCTTTTAGATCCTCACAACTTTGTTCCAGCTGTTCACACAAATCATCTGCCTGTTGCCGCAGCCGTTTGACCAACATACGCGGCGTTATCTTAAAAATTGGACTAGGGCAGCTCATAATACCACCCCAAACACAGTCATACACTCCGAATATATTCAACAGTCGTATCGTACCCGTCTAAACAATGACTAAACTCAATTTGTTAGCTTCGCACCTCATGGGGGAATATTAACCTTGAACTGGGCACATAACTTTTTATGAAACACTATGTAACGCAAACTTTATATACTATATACTTGATATACTATAGTATATATAGGTCTAGTATAGTCTAGACAATGCCAAGCTCAATAGCGAGCGAGTGAGCGCGGGAGAGAGGTCTGTGCGCGCTGACTGATAAGAAGCGACTGAAACAAAAACTCAAAACAAGCTGAAACTTTGAACTGAGCGAGACAATCGATGATAGAATCGAAAGTCACGATCATATTCTCTTTAATTAATAATTATAATAATATATTTAGTATATTAAAAGTGTATACAATATTCGTTGTCTATTGTTTGCTTGTAACAATTGTTTTTATTTATTTATTTATTTCGTCGTTTCCTCTGACAAGTATTGTCATTCGTCACTTGGCCAACAGTGTTTGTTGGCTAAGTTGAGCACTTTACGTTCGTTGTAATTGTAATTGAGCAGCGATCAAAGCGAAGCGGAACTAAGCTAATTTAAAGGTTTTTTGGGAAGTTGGCTAATTGAGTGACTTGGCCATAAATAAACTTGACACAGATAACAAATAACAAATCTGTTGGCAACAATTGAGTAGAGATTGTGATAAAAATCAACAAAGAAAGCAAGTTTTGTTGGGTGAAAGGTCAGATAAACATAAAACGGAAATAGCTTTAAGCTGGCGTAACTAAATTGTATCTTCAAGATACTTTGAGTAATTGCATGTATCTTTTTGCGCGCGTGTGTGTGTGTCTATGACATTTAGCTTCCGTTTTGGTGGCGCAACAATTTCATTTGACATTTGATTGGCACACACACAACTCGCTCTCTCTCTATCTGTACCCATACATAGCTATGTATATATATATACATATATGTATGTATTAAAAGATATTTCTTACCATTTCCTTATCCTCCTGACTACGCGGCCATAGCGTCAGATTGATGAGTATCTCGCCCATGCTGAGCCCGGGCTCACCATTATTGGTATCGCTCAGCTGCAGATTGATATCTTCCGCCTTGCCCAGCTCCAATTGTGTGAGATCGATTTTCGACGAGCCCATAAAATCATCCTGCAGTCCCCAATCATAGTCAAAGACCTGCCCCCGTTGGGTAAACGAAACGGAAATTGAATTTTTGTTGTTGTTTTTGGTTAGTTAACTGTGTTTACATTCCCCAGTCAATGTATAACAATTTGGCCAAATTCAAATTGTCATGCTGCCAATTGATTGTTGCCACAGCCGTTTTATTGTTTTTGTTATTAAGACTGATTGGCCGATTGAGTTGAATGAATGGAAAATGAGCTTTGGGAAAAAGCTTTTGTTCAATTGTTAAAGATAAATAACAAAAGCTCAAGCTGAGCAAGTTAGATATCTTATTATCGGACACACTTGACCTCTTACCTTGACTATAATCGGTTGAAAGGGGTCCTCCACGGGCACAATGAATACCTCGTCCCAGACAGGATTGAGGTCACGGTGTATTGTACGTGATTTATGCAGCAAGCGTCCGCCCACCTTGAATTTGACATAAGGATCACTTAGTCCTGCCAACAACAAGAAGATGAAGAAAAGTGTTAAGACGTCAAGCTAATGTTCTAGCTGTCTCTCTCTTACCATTCTTGTCCATTGCCACTAGATCTGAGCCAGATTTAAGATGTACGCGCAGCTGAAAGAAGACGAATTGTCGTAATTGTGCCTCACGCTTGCGACGCAGCTCGTCGGCCTGCAGTTGGCAGTTAGTGATGCGTAGCAATGGTGTTGGCAATTGTTATCGTTATCGTTGTGCCGTGCATCAGCGTTTAGCAGTTGAATTTTTGTGTTTTATATTTTTTTATTGAAAAAAGAAGCGAAAAATAAACAAAAAATATTCCAAAAAAATGTCTAATTAAATTGCAATTGTTAAAAAGTTAAGAATATTTTCGAAAATATCCAATTGACTTGTAGCAAATGAAAAGCGGAAACGGATATGGAAACCATTGTGAGTGCAGCAATTGCAAATGGCTGTTGCACTTACCTGCAATGCATCCAACTGCTGCTGTTGTATAGATGCATGACTATTACTATTCTCGGGCTGCTCATCGATGCGTCCCTCCATGGAGCCACCAAAGCGTTGAATGGCCTGTGCCATTTTAGCTGTAGCACGGAAATCACGCACCAACGGTGACCCAGCAATGGTCGTGCAACGATGACGCGGACTCTGCGTTACAGAGCTGCTCTCTGAGCTATAGTCGGCAGCATAGTCGGTGCTCTCCTCTAGAAAATCACTTGGTGACTTGCGTCCAATGCGATCTTTGCTCTTTGCCCGACTCCAGCGATGACGCAAATTGTTGAAAAATCCGTGTGTCTTCTGCAAGACACCTACACCGCTTGCAACGCCTACGTGATGACTGTTACCAGCTGATGCAGCTGCTGCTGCTACAGCGGCTGCTGTTGCCGCGCCTGATAGCTGCTGTGAGGCAGCGCTCTTTGCGCGCTTCGGTGATATGTGCGGAGATTCGTTGTTGCTATGACAATCGTGTCCATTCAACTCGGAAGCCGATTTACTCAAATGCTTGCCCAGACGCTGTTGCAGCTGTGGTGAGCCATGTGGCGATATGCCAAGGCCACTTGGTGGCGAAGCATTGGCACTATTATCAATGCTACCAGCGCCAGCAAACCGACTGCTGCTGCAAGGTCGTTCCTCACGCTCCACGTAATGTATGCGAGCTATTAAATTGAAGAGAGGACGATGAAATTAAGGTAAGAGACGTGTGTGAAAGTTAAGAGTGTTATATGCTATCAGCACGCAACTGATGCGTAGCAACTCAATATAATCGATTTAACAACAAATTGGCAAAATTGCAAAATTCCCCAAAAAAAAATATCTTGCGATCTATACAACGTGCCACACATGACTGAAAAGAACGAGAGAAACAAAACATGCAGCTGCCCCATGACATCATTCCGACAAAGAATCTCGTTTAACTAAGTGCTTGTCCAGAGAGCACAGCAGCTGGCATCTATCATACAAAAAAGAAAACACAATTTTTTCACATTTCACATTTCTTCTATTTTCGCTACCTTGAGTTGGAAAGATTTTGTTGAACTTGTGGCACAATGCAAATGTTGTTGTCGGTTTCTTTTGTAAATTTGATTGCATGACAACAACAACAACAACAGCAACAACAACTACAACTACAAAAGAAAAGTATAAACTTCAAGTGTTTTTCATTTTATTATTATTATTATTATTATTTTCTTCTGTTGGGTTTTCTTTTAAAATATTTGCATAACTTGATGCGAACAGAACCGAATTTTTCATTTTTATACGCGAGCGCGAGCGCGCTGCCTACAACTGTACAGCAGCAGCGCCCCTAAAAGACTGCTACAGTTTTGAGCTCTGTGTACGGACTTTGGTACATTTTTTTCGTTGTTATTTTTATTGTTACAGCGCCCTCTATAGGTCACATACACACACATAAGTGCAACACACTGACAGTTACAGACAGAGCACATACCAAGTACGTGTGTGTATGTGTGTGTTTCTGCTTTTTTTTTTTGGGTTTTATTTTCAAGTAGCAAAGTGTGGTGGGCGAGTCGCTTGGCATTGAATATGAGGCACGAGCCTCTGTGTATGAGCCATGTGTTAATACAGCTGTGCCTGGGCGTGCTCTGTTGTCTGTTATTGCGGCATTTGCTGTTGCATTATTAATCCAGCGATGCTGCAACACAAATTGGAAAAAAGGGAACGTCATAAAATGCATAAAATGAAACCAAACATCTACATACATACAGCAGCTGTCTTTGTACATATATATGTATGTATTTGTATAAGCTTTACGCAGAAGGTTCTGACTTGCCTCCGGCCATTTTGTTATGAATGAAAGCATTTAAGGAACATGTTGTTGTTGCTGTTGCTGTTCCTTTCTTTTTTATGTGTTTGGCAGCATATTTGCATACGCTGTTACCTAATATAAGCCAAACAAGTACAATATTTAATCACATTTAGGCTGACAGACAAAAAAAGAAACAGAGAGAGAGAGAGAGAGAGAAAGGAAAATTCCTTTTGGTTCATTTTTATTTTAATTAATTTAATGGGCGTCTGCCTGTTGAGTACTTTACTTAATAATAATAATAATAATTATTGTTCTTTTTCTAACGCACTTGCCACTTTGTGGCTTGCCACATTCCTTTTAGAAGGTGCGCCCCAAAACAAAGTACTGCCCCCCAGGGAGTCCATACGCAACAAATATGTTTCAAGTTTCACAACACTTGTGTTGAAGAGTGTTTAAATATTCTAAAAGGTGACAACTTGACACATGTTTAACAGTGTTGTTAAGTGTTTGTTTGTTTGTTGGGCAGATGTTCGTATATTTATGAACGCAAGTGTAAATAGTTTTGCCCAAAAATAATGTTGCATACTTTTAAGCGGCAAACTTAAATATTTATGAAGCCAAAACATGTAATAAAGTTGCTTAAATTATGTTTAAAAGCTGCCTTTTGAGAGTTTTAGAATAAATTAATGCTCTGGAAAATGGAAAATTCATGCAACTGCAACTTTAAACTATCAACTTTGTTAACTTATCTTTGTTGTTATTAAATTTAAATCTTTTTAGTGCAATTAGTCAAATTTTCGGCAAGATTTTAAGTCATGATTTTTAGCTTAGTTGCTTGGCTTTGGCTTTTAACTGAAAAGTTTTCCATTTATCTTACAGACAACACACAAACACTCATACGCACTGTGGTCCGAATAATAATAACAACAACATAAAAAGGGCAAATGGCGACATGGCGCATTTTTATGGCAACCAAATAAAAAAAAAAGTTACTTTTTTTGGCCAAAACTTAATGGCTTAACATTTTTATAGCTGACTGTTTGATTTGAGCCGAAAGCAAAACAGAACAAAAAATGAATTCGCCATTAGCTATCGCGTATTTTATGACCGAAAAGGACATTTGGTATATAAGTACTTCAACAACAACAACAACAACAACAACTATTAAGCGATATTATTACGAGCGTCGCATATTGATACCAAAAAAGAAAGTTATTCGCGTAATGTCAAAGCAATCAAGTAATGCAACAACCCGACTACCCTCGCTACTCTATCAATTATGCATATTCATGTAAGGTATATGGTCTCCATGTCTCATATATCAAACAAACTACATAGTTTCAAAAGGTCAATAATCAATTATTTAGTTAGGTTAATATTGTCTGTGTCTGTTTGTTGTATGCCACACATATAAATTGCACGTAGATATAGATATTTGTGGCAGGTGTCACATTTATTTTGAACATGAGTCAAATATATGTACATTTGCCTCTGTTTTGTTTGTATTTATTTATTTATTTGCTTTCACCTGTTGAGGGCAATGCTAAGAGACATTTATTGTTGCAAACTGTACTACTGTATGAGGTCTGTCAGTGTCTGTTGTGGCAACTAGAAATGTATGGGGAAGTGGCTGCCGCAACGTGCTTTGCTATTTCCTTTCATTTAGTTCGTTTTGTTGCCTTAGCTTCTGGCTTTTGTTTGAATTGTTTGTTGCTTTGACTTTTGCTTCTTTTATTTTGTCATATGTTATTGTTGTTGCCGGGTAGCAGTAGCAGGTGACGTCATTGTTGTCGCCCCTATAAGCTGTGCGCCTCAGTGTTCATGGCGTCATGCGGCTGTCTAGCGACGACGCACAACAACCAAACAGCGCTTTGACAGTTAATATTGTTCATTGTTCATTGTTGCTAATGAATCTTATTATACCCTCTATTAGCATAACAGTATACAAGTGGGGTATACTAGTTTACTCGCAATATCATGTGCCATGGACACCCTTGTTTCAATTATTCTCTTAGCTCATTATTTGTTCTTAAACAATTTCAAGTTTCTTTTTGATCCCTTAGGGTCAGTCAAGTTATTTGATTGGGAACAAATCGATTTCGTTAACAATTTAATGGATATAACTTATGGCCATCAATCATGGCTAAGCAATTTTAGCCAGGCCATTGTTATGGTTGTTATTGTGATTGTTAGTGTTTTAATTATGATATTTTGGTAACACGCAAAGCTTATCAAACACCAAAAAACCAAAACAAAACAAAAACAAAGCTTCGTGTTTTGTGGCATATTTTATCAGTTTTTCTCTCTCTCGCCCCTCTCCACTCTCGGTGTATGTTGCGCATTGCTCTCTACCTGCAAACCATATTTCATTTGATATAAATTTTACATATTAAATGGTCTAAATGGCTGCTTTTTTTTGGTTATACATCTATTATACTTTGTTTAGAATATTTTTTGTTCGCAAACAATTTGTTTTCAGCTGTGTGCCATATGGACATATGTATGTTTATGCATAAATTTATTATGTTATCTTTGAAATTAACACATTTCATAGATATTCGTTTATTTCACGTCTCTCTTTCGGGCTAAAATAAAGCCGAGACGAGATTTAGCTTCAGAGAGAGGTGAAAGTTACAAACATTTTTTACATATTTTTTAGACACTCGCAACATTCTCTGGGAGCGTTGTCAAGTGCTGCTGCTGCTGCGTAGCACACAGACAAAGCCTTGAATAATTTATAGAAAATTCTCATTTTTTGAAGGGTTATCCTTGGAAAATTCAATATAAATTGTACTTGACTAAATTATGCAAAGAAACATTTATGCGCAAAAAGAAAAGTATTTTTGTTTTCTGTGGCAAGATTGTAACTCTGAAATTCATTGCCTGTTGTGGGCGTGGCAGTTATATATATTTCTTTAGAAATGCATAAAATTGCATGCGAAAACTAATTAAGAACAACAACGACAGCAGCAGCGACGTACACAGTTCACAGGTCATTGGGACGTATACGTAATATATAGAAATTTATTTATTTGCTTTGGGTTCTGCTTGACTGGGCTTTCAACTGTGTTCTGAATCATGAGAACAAATGAAACCAGTTTAAACAACTTGAGCTAAATATCGATTTAAATAAAACATTTTTTTAATGCGCAAATATAGAAAAATAATTAAATTTTTAATGAATTTGATAGCTTGACACACAAAAGATTAAATTTGCTTTTTTTTCACTCAGTGTATAGTCTATAAAAGACATAAACTCTGCATAATCTAAGCTAATCAATTGCAAGTGTTAATTAACTTGGCTCAAAGCACTGCAGCACATGGCGTGTGGCCATCGCATAGCTTTTAATGGCTTAATTTTGATGCAAGTCTGGTCAGGATAATGACACAGCTTAAGTAGACTTATCTTTTAACGATATGAGTCGAGTGGGCCAGTCAATTAAATCTTTAGATCAGATTAGAATTTTTAGTGGCATGCCACACACTGGGATGTATGTGTAGGTGTGTGCCACATGATACTATCTGTTGTAGGCCATTATGCTCATTTTAATTAACTCTTCTTGGACTGAAATGTCAACTAACTACCGAAAAAGAAAACAAAATTAAAAGTAATTAAAAGTTTTGTACACAGCATCAGCAGCTGACAACATTGCCACAAGGGGGCAGAGCAAACAAACAAATGAATGTCAGTTGAAGGTTGATTTGTTATTTCAAGTGCATTTGGCTTAAATATTTACATTGACATTTTGATGTTACCAATTTAACGAATGATCCAAACAATTTCAATCAACTGCAAATTAAGCTATTGAGAGAGGCAAGAGCCTATCGCATGCTGTGTGTGGCATAAACAGCGGGATAAATACATAACATAGCCAGACAACAGCAGATGTCATCTCGAGGCCACAGGCGGCGACACTACAACAATAAACAACACCTCAACCCGCTGTCCATCAAGACGACGGAGACGACGAGTCCAATGGGCAAACAAGTACATATTACATACATACATACATACACACATACATATATACATTTGTTTACAGGCTAAATGTCGCCAAAACTAATGCCACAATTTATCTGCTCGCTGCGGCGCATGCGACAAATGGGCGCAAATGCCCCTAAGCAATAATTAAAAACAGAGAAACAAAAATTATACATATATCAAGCCAAGTGACACGCGACAGCTACTATGAGAGACGCCACAAAACAGAGAGAGAGAGGCGCAACACACTGGCATGAATATTTAATGTGGCACGCATTAATTTATAATTAAATAAAATATAAATTTACCTAAAAGTAATAATTAATGTTAAATTTAACACATTTTTAATGTATATTTATATAAATAATTATAAAATTTTATACAAAATTTATGTTTATTGCCAAATTGATAGATTTCTGCCACTGTGCGCGAGGGGCAACCCAAAAGAAACAACTTTTACTTAGTACATACATATGTTTAAAGAGAATTAGCTCTGGCAAATGACCAGCAATTGAGTAGCGTATCGCATTGCTCACTCTCCATTTCGCTTGCGGTCACCGTGTTTGTGTGTGTGGAAACCGGAAGCGCAGCGGCATGCAAAGACGCCATAACCCCATGATAAACAACATCCGTGCGACCGTGCGTGGAATAGCTAAGATGGCGCCAAAAAAACAAAACCCAAACAAACCCCCCTTTTAACTGCAACGGGTAGATCAAAAAGTATTCGAATTAAAGTTAGAAGAAATGCAGTCATTTAATTTACATATTTTCAATACCATTTCAATAAATTCTTTGAAAAGAACATTTGCTTTCGCACGTTAAACTAATAAAAAGTCAAGTTTATAACCTACCACAAGCAAACTCGTAGTCTTTTATTGTATAAAGTTTATGCTAAAAGCTTTTCTTAAATCAATTTTGAATATTCTAAAACAATTTTCAACATAAAAATCAATTTTTGATGTACTTAAAACACCAATAAGAAGCTTATAGCTAGCTTATAACTTTGCCCCAAACAATATATAAATATTTTGGATCTTTTTAAAGATAACTCTTCAAAAAGCAATCTTGTTTCCTTTGTTGTGAAATAAACTTTTGCTGCCACCCACGTGCAATAAATTTATGCGCGAACTAATTTTTACCAAAGTAGCACATAAAAATAGCCCTCATAGAGAGAGAGAGCCGCTATGCTAAACAGTGTTTAAAGTGGGGCTCAGAGTTTTTAGCCAGAAACAGAGGAGCAAGTCAAGTGTTATATTCTGGCCTAAAGTTGTAATGTATTACGACGTGTGTGTGCGTGTGTGTGTGTGTAAGCACCGATGGGATTTCCTAAATATATATATAAAAATAAGCTGCTTAAAAATACGCGCAGCAGCTGTTCTAAACCCTTTACTTTCGCTATGTCAACAGTTTTCCAAACATACGAGGACAGGTTGCCTTATCAATATTTTTATTATTTTTTTGGCAAACAATTTTCTTCTTTTTTTTGTATGTTGCTCATTACTTACGCATATTAGTGGCCGTGTGTGTGTGTGTGCGTGTAGGTTAGCGTATGTGTGTGACCTCAGCTAGAATTTCCTTGTTTTCCTTCTTTTTACTTCTTTTTTTTTGTTTTTGTTAAGCAGCAGAGAATGAGAATCAGCCGCTCAGTTGACTTCGCTTTTGATTCGTTTGCTGGTGTTGTTGTTGTTGCCGAAACATTTCGTAAGCTTTTGTTACTTCTACATCTTTTTCTACTATTGCTGATGCTGGCTTTGATTTTTTTTGATTTTTGATGTTAGCCACACTAATTGCACTGCACTGCACTACACGGGTACAACTGGCAACTTGCAACTGCAATTACAACTCCAATTTTGTTGGCTGTTTCCTGTTGTAGCTTTTGATATAAACTCACACACACACGCGCGCGAGATGAATGGCGCTTTGACTTGACTTTGCTTAGCTTGGCTTGGGAGTCGCTTTATATTACTATAACTACTACTACACCAACAAAAACAACAACAACAACAATACAACAAGCGTCGTAAGTTGTTGTACAGCAACGGTCGCGCGCTGTTCGCTACTACGGCTACACGTTCCGTTTCGCCGCGTCGCTACGTCCGCTAACGTGGAGAGTTTTTGCGCAACTGAATATTTGGTAAAAGCTTTTTATGACACTCACGCCATGCAGAAAGCTCTCAATGTGCTTAAATAGAGAGAGAGCGGGAGAGCGACCGCATAGGCCAATTGAGTGATAACAATAGCCTTGAGTGGTTTTTATTCTCTTCTTTTTCTTCTAAGGGATAAGATAAAGTAATTGGCATAAAAAAAAAATAGGATGAGCCAAAGCTTATACATTAATTAACTTAATAAATATCTAACTAGATTATTATTTATTAACAAATAAAAGAAACAATTTCTTTTTGTAAATTATTAAATCCAAAGTTAAATACTTTTACCTTTAAAGCTTTATTTGCAAAGCGTTGTGTTTAACTGTCTGTGAGAATTGAAGCATCCTTTTGAGCTGCTTTATGCGACAACATATTCCACTCAAGCCAAGAGCTCTACTTTAGTTACGCTCTAATTAATAATATTCGCTGAGCATGAGAAAGGTAACAAAAGCAAATGAAATTAGATAATTTAATTGCTTCGTCCCAAAAGTTAATCTCGGCGAAGGCAAAAAGAGAGTGAGAGAGCGCGCGCTCGAGAGCAAGAAAGTGAGTGGGAAGCTCTTTCTCTCTCTCTTCGATAGCAGCTGATAATGCTAATCGACAGTGTGAGACGCTTGGACTCTAAGGCTTTCGTCTCAAGCTGCCTTCAGTCAGTCAGTCGGGAGTTGTGCAGCCAATCGTTGGTCTAACTTTTTGTTGCCAAGACAGTTCGGAATAAAATTTTCAAATATTTTAAAGTGTTTCAATTTGTTTTCTTTTCTTCTTGTTTAAATAATTAAATTATTTAATAATTAGAAAATTTTGTTTGTAAATTTCAAAAATTCTCGACTGGTTCGGGCATTTTCATAAGAGTTTTCAAGTGTACCCCAAGTCTGTTAGGAAAGACCGGTAAGTCAGACATGCTTTAGTCGGCCTGTGCGCTTTGCTTTCCTGTTTCTTGTGGTGCGCCATTTAATCGCTGCGACCGTTATCTCTAATTGTGTAGGCGTCTGCGACGGGAAGATGAACTATTAGATTAATGCTTCGGCATTTGGTCTTCGGGTTCAACGTCGCAGTTAGTTTTTGCGCCTTTCGCTCTTTATTACTTTCGCTATGCGCCAACTGCATATCGCTTTTAACCGTTGTTCGGCTCTATCTTTCTGTTTCGTTTGCTCCTTCTCTATATGCTCATTACACTGTACCCAGCAAAGCTTTCATTTGATGTGTTCTTTATGTGTAAGTATGTGTGTGTGTGCAGCTGTCACTTTTTGCATACAGTTCTCTCGATACACTTTGATCCCCGCAAAATAAATTTTTTTGATAATTTTATTATTTTTGTTATGAATTTCTTCTTTTTTTTTTTCATCGTTTTTCATTCATTTTTGTTGTTCAGCGATGCAATAAGCGGCTATAAATATCAAATTAAATGTCATGCCTTTGTAAATGTTTATAATAAATACATTTTTATTTGTTTTTTTTTCTTTTCAGAATTAACTTTTTAATGTATCGATAAATTTTCATAGAAAATCTTTGTCGAAATGACTCGCTTAGTTAGTCAAGATTTCAACAATAGAGGTCGCTCGAGTGTTTAATAGATTTCGAACAGACAGACACTTATCACCAAGGCAGGCAGGCAGGCAGGCAGGCAGGCATTCATTATTAGATTAGTATTTGTACGAAACTATTACCTATTCTAGAACAAAGTTCAATCAATGCTATACTATTTATTAGCTAATTTGTTTTGTATTTTGTTTGTTAGTCACAATGCGAACCAGAAAATAAAAATATCATAAGTTTGCCAGACAGCACTTTAAGTGTATTAAATTGTGTGCGATGTGCTGATGCCCTGCAAATGATTAAAATATCTCTGGCATTGGTCTATGGGCATGGTATATATGTATATATACCGATGTCAGACAGTGTCAGTTATATATAGTATAGTATAGGATAGATCTGTATGGGTTGTCAGACAATTAGCACGTACCTTTCTCTATATATACATATACTATCTCTATAATATTGAAAATTAATAAAGAAAAGCAGAGATTTATTAATCAAGTGCATTATGATAATCATTCCAGAAAGCAACATATGAACATTATGGCACAGAAGAAGACGACTGAGATGAGTGTCAAAGATCAGCATACGCAGCACGATCATATCGATGCTGATGAAGTCACCGAACTGCAAGGAAACACTAATCTTTATTATAAGGTGCGTGAACAAGCGGAACGCTTTGCCAGCACACGTTTCGGTCAATATGTGATCGAGCGTACGGATCGTGCACTTAAACTGATTGAGGATACGACCAAATGGAGTTTGCCTCAAGGTAAAGATCTCTGAAAGAGTATAAAAATAGTCTTAAAGACTTTGCCTGTTTTTTAGAGAAAAACTGCAATGGTGTTGTCCTGGAGCGTACATTGCCCTGGATACCGTTTCTGCTTTTAATTATTGCATTACGTCTGACACGCATCTGGTTATCGATTGGAGCATTGCTCATTGGCAATGGTCCTGTATCGCCGACGGACATGATACGCTTCATACAGACGCGTCGTCGCAAGCTGCGTGCTATACGCGTGCATGGCCTGCGCACAATGCGGCATCGTCAGCAGCATCTGGAGCAGAGCTGCAAGTCAGAGAAGAGCTTTAGCCAGATGGTTAGTCAGTGGCTGGGACGTGCGATTTGTCGTCCAGGTGTACAGCGTGCCAACAGCGGCAGACTTTTCAATGTCAGCAACATGGAACAGGTCAGTTCTACGAGGAACTAGTTGAAATTAGAAATAAATTAATTATTCTTTATATAGAATGCAAATCAAAGCATTTCCAAGCGTCCGCGAGATGAGGAATGTGATCTTAACCTGACCGTAGATGAAATGCTCTCCAAATATGCGAATGCCAACTCTGAAGATGATTCCGACTTTGTGCCCAATGCTGAGGATGAGCAAGAGAGCAGCAGCAGTAGCAGCTCCAGCAGCATCAGCAACTCCGATAGCAGCGATAGCAGCAGTGAAGAGCTAAGCAGCAATGAGAAGCAGGAAGTCAATGATGAGGTACACTACAACAAAGATAACTTTTATTCAAATACTAAGCTCTGTCTCTCTGCAGCATCAATTGAATTCGAATAATCATTCCAATAAAAATGGCGTACACTTCTCGGATCAAGCTCAGGATAAGGCAATAACAACTAATGGCAGCAGCAACGACAAGGAACAGACGGATGTTGGTAATGGACATTGAACTGTTATTACACCTAGACTATACTAAGTCTAAGTTTAGCTTATATATACATACACACAAAAGCAAAGAAAATTAAGCGTAAATTTTTGAAGTTAATTACATACACTGAAATACACTTGAGTCCACAAAAATATATACAAACAAGTACAATATACTTAATAATTAGTTCATTTGCTTCTCATTTTGTAAAAAATTCTAAATTTATTTCACTCATGCATTTGGCCCAAATATCTTTCGCAAAATTCGCCCTGATGTCGTTTCTTTCTTTATCTCTTCAAAAACTCTTCCCAACTCTTCCTAACCACAAAAATGTGTGTTTAGCTGCAACAGCACAAGAGGCTGTTAAGCCGGAACAGGAACAGGAATGGAAATCGACACCGGGTCATATAAGTGCGGCGGCGATGAATACACGACTCTACAATAATACAGCTGCTGCAGGTAACTCATTGGATGTTGCATGCCACTAAATCCTTATGGATTAGAGATCTCTGATCTATCATTTAACATTTTGACGTATTAGTATTTTGTCTTTGTTTCTGTTACTCCGTGCATGTGTTCAAACAAAACAGCCAGAACTGATCCAGAGCTCAATCCAATCAAATTCCCAATCAATTCCCATGATAACCTCAATCCCGACAATCCTACCGACAGCCAGCAGCCGTATACCCAAATTGATGAAGAAGATAACGATAACAACGACGCAACAACAACAACAACAACAATCGAACATTATCCAATAATTAAATTCAATAATAATCATCCTACTTTTGATACCCTAACGCCTGCCACATCCTCTGAGGATATCTATTATAGTCCCATTGGTTTGTTCCTTCAATTTCAATACTAAACTAATTGCAATTACCTTAAAATTAATTATTTATAAAGAAAGTTTATTTTTCTATACTCTAGGTTCACCCAACAACTTCAATAGCAACTTCTTTGGCCCTCAAACTGTTCTGAAGAACGCCACCAATCCAGTGGTGCCTTCAAGTAAGTACATTAGCCACTGTTTCTCAACTTTTCTAAAGTTTCTTATCTTATTAGTAGTCCTATCGACGCCCATTTCTGAATTGGACACGGAATTAGAGGAAATAACCAGGCAAAGCATTGCCGTGTCGCAACAGGAAGCTGAAACATCGCAGCCCTTCAAGCGGCAACAGCAGCAGCAGCAACAGCAACAGCGCCAATTTAATCCTTCCCATCAGCGTTTCCGTGGGCGCAACCGACGCTAACAGAAGGCCACAAGACCACATAATAATATATTATATACTCTCTCATACATTTCCATATATATTGTAGTAGTAATCGTAATACTTGAATTAAATCTGTGAGCCTCATACTTGGATCTTTACTCAAATTCTCTCGATCATTTTAAACGGGCTTAAACTTAAAGCGTATATCGCCATGGGGACTAATTATAATAGTGCTCTCATATTGCAGCGGAATTTCGGGTAACCAACTGATCTGGTAGCGTCGTAAGAGCCTGGCCAGCAGTGTCTCGATTTCCAATTCAGCGATGCGTTTGCCAATGCACGTGCGTGGTCCAAAGCCAAAGGGTAAATAGACAAATGGATTGCTAGAGCGAGCCTCTGGGCACGCTCCAACGCTGTCGGTCTTTAGCCAACGTTCTGGCATGAAATCCCTACTTTGAGCAAAGTATTTATCGCTATTGGAGAGCTCCAGCACACCCATGAGCACACCAGTGCCACGTGGCACTTTATAGCCCGAGAGCACCAGATCCTTGGAGGTAATGCGAAAGTTACCCGGCGTTATAGAGGTAATGCGTAGACCCTCCTTAATGCAGGCACGCAAATAAGGCAAATTCTTGGTATTCTCAGTGGTCAAAGGATCACTGGTTGTCGGTAGTATTTGTTGAAGTTCCTGACGCAGTTTCGCTTGCTTCTCCGGATTACGCGCCAGATGGTAAAGGATCGTAACAAAAGCGGAAGATGTCTGTGAAAAGAATACATATATAAGATAGAAATTGATAAAAAGGAAAAAGTTATCTGACCGTATCGATGCCTGCCATTAACATATCCATGGCCATAACGACAGCCACCTTTTTGTTGAGTCTCAGCAATTGTTCCAGAACACATTTAGTTTCCTCATTACTTTGATTATCGAAACGCTTTATGGCCTCCTCGATATAGTTTGTAGTTATTTCAGCAATGTGATCATAGGTTTTCAGGAATTTCTTAAATCCTGGCGTCTTATAATATGGCCAAATGGATGGCTGTACATCGTACTTAAGGCTGTACTTAAAGAAATCCGTCATATGCCCCGCCAGTAGAGTGGCATTCGGATCTGGTTGATCGCTGAACAGACCCATGCGAGTATTTAGAGCTACAACGCTTATGGACTCAAATGCCCACATTTTTAGCTGCTCATGGAAGTCAGCTTGTAGTTCATGAGACTGCGGATCTCGCATCGTTTCCAATCTATGGAAACAAATCAATTTTACAGGGTATGTATGAATGGTTGAATGTATACTACTCACTTCTCAATGAATTCCAATGCAATTTGATCGATTTGTGGTAGATTTTGTCGAACATTTTGCACTTTCATTAAAACTGGATTCACTTTGTTGCGTATATCTGCCCAGGATTTACCTTGTCTACGTGATAAACGTTAGTGAGAGATCTATTAAAACATCTGGCTAGAAGTACTTACTCAGAGACCAGACCACCAATGCCACCAAAGATATCTGGACGTTGCACCTTGCGATAATACGTAAAACTTTCAAGGCCAATGCGTATGGGCCAAAACCCCTCATTTCTATAGGTCATCTCAAAGTCAGCTGGATTATAAGTGAATATAACATCCGATTTACCCATTAGACCCGGAAAACGATATATATCGCCATACCATTCCCGCATACGTCGATTCATTTGTATTAAGTTCGTATTGTACAGCTTACCTGAGTAGAAAGTCAAATTTAATATCGAAAAGAGTCTTAATAGGCCAACTTACCTCCTGGTAAAAAGTAGGAGAGCACACGCCAACCACTTGGTCCTGGCAACTCTGTATAGGACTTTGCCTGTTGCCATTCGGCATCGTGACGTGTGGGCGATGTATCCAATAGGTCTATGTATGCCTTAAAAATATTTAGTAAATTTTCCATTGGGTCTTATTGTTTGTAAACAAAAACTTTTCTCTTTGCGCTCTCATACGCTCTCTCTCTTGCTCTCTGGCTCTCTGACTCTCAGCTGTTCAAGTTTGCTCACCTGCTGCTGCTGATGCTGTTTAAAAGCATTGCTCGTGGCCAATAATCTTTTAGAGCACAGCTGTTGTTTGTTAATAATCGAATAACTATGCCTCCACATCATTGATTTTTTAATAAATTATATAATTTACTTAAATTTATTACTAATATAAATATATCAAAATATATAAAATCAACAAGCAAACAAACAAACAAACAACAACCACTCACAAATACGTACAAGCAACGACTAATTTAACTCTCGCTGGACTTAATTGTATATATTGCAAATTGAGTCGAAGCTTTATGAGTAGAAAGCTTTTGGTTTGCGTCTTGGCAAAAGCTCTACGTTAACCCTAGACAGCGCAGTGTGCTACAAATTGCCCAACAGTCTTATTAGTTATTGAATCAAACACTTTTTTTGTATTTTTTTTTATTAATTTTTTATTACATTTATTGCATGCGTAAAATTGTTTTAAATTTTTAAAATGTTGATTTTTTTTTTTTGTATTTCTTTACTGTTTTCATACAATTTATTTATTTATTTTTTGGATTTTTCTTTGATATCTATGTATTATGTTGTCATGTTGTCATGTACATTGAAAATTTGAATAAGAGTCAAGATTTGAGAGTTTGAGAAATATATATATATATATATGTATATATCGTACATTAGTTTTTTGTTGTATTTTTTTAAGGTACATTATAGATTTAGCAAGTTTTTTTTTTAATGTATTTTATTTAAATATACATTCAATAAGTTAGACAATACATCAATATATCAATTAAAATGGAGGATTTTTAGAGTTAAACACTTTTGATATGTTTTGATATGTTTTGAAATGTATTTGTTTTGTAGTTGGCTTTGTAAAAAATAAACAGAAAAATTCTAAATAATTTTTAATCATTTTTTTAAGGTTTTTTTCATATATATATAAATAGTAATTTATCGATAAATTCAGCATTAAACTTGAAAAGAATTAATTTAACATAAATTTTCATTTGTTTTTGTCTTTTTTGTTGCTTGTTTTTCTTTTCTTTTGTATAAAAATATAAGAAAATTATAAATTATGTTTCGTTGTCTCTGCATAAATATGCTAATTGGTAATTTTTTATTTTTTAATATATAATTTTCTAATTGATATCGAAATGATAAAACATTAGGAAAAACATTTTCATTTTTTCTTTTTTTTTTTTGCGGAGGACCTTCAGTCTTTTTAATATATATAATTTTTATTTATTTATTGCTTTGGTTAGTATTTAAAATATGATTTTTTTTACTGGAAATTGTTGTTATATTATACAAATAACTTATATTGTATATTTCTGTGGGATATTAATTAATTATTTTTTATATTAAGTTCTATTTAAAGTATATATTTGTTGTAGCTGAGTTCTGCACTGAAGATCCCTTAAATTATATGAACTAACCAAAGGGTTAAATGTATTTTTTGTTCTCTATTTTCTGTTAAAACGTTGGGTCTTTTGACTCTAGTATTTTTTTTAGTATTTTTTAACACACATATATAGTTTATATTTAGTATATATATTTAAGTAGATAGCCTAAGTTAAATTGCTCACAATGAGTTGATATGTTTATGTTTATTTTTGGTATTTAATTAAAATTTTCTTTCGTTTTTTCTGTTGGTATTTCACAATTAGTTTCGAAAGTACATCAATTTAGTATTTAGTATATTAAATATATAATTTTTGCACATGATATGTATACATATATAAGTTGTTTAAGTATTT
>JBANCX010000117.1:7183-21729 GCA_037040065.1 Dettopsomyia nigrovittata
TGTTGAATGGCAAGAGTTCACGAATTTTCATATAAAAATATAAATCAATCATCTTCAGGATAACCTAAAGTGAAGTATATTTCTTTTTTTAGAAACATGTTTTTCAGATACTTCTGTAGAAATCATATTAAATATATTGAAAATAATAAAAGAAAAGTGTGAATGAATAAAGTGACATATTTAAAAAAAAATTATCTAGTTATTTAAATCGAATTTTTGTGAATAATAAGCAAACAATTTATACAACTTTTCATGCAAATAATAAATAATAATAAAATACAAATATAAAAATAATTATTTTCAAATAGTTAGACAATCCAGTAAATGGAATTAGCTTAAATAAAATAGGACGGGCTATTGGTGAGTCCTTTGGAAATCTATTTTATTTCATAAAAATATTTTATTGTCAAAGTTTTGGGGCAACCAGGAATATGCATCGATTTTATCGAATAAATGAATTGAATGGTCGAAAAAATACAAAATAAAAAAATTAAGTTTTATTTTTATTATAATTTTTTTTTTTCCAGTGTACTTAACTCTTGTAGTACTTTGGTGAACCCGTTTGCCGACTTTTGATTTTAAAACAGTGACGGCCATAAGTAGTTGTAATGGCAGTTGGCTAGTGTTAGAAATGAGAGTAGTAGTGATGGTGATAAAGTTAAAGCGGACTAGGGTAAGTGGTTTCAGGCTGTTGAATAAATCTGGCTAACGCTTTGGAGATGCTGGGCCAAGTCCTTGGCATTTGGTTGTTGTTGCTGTTGGCCAAGCTATTGTCTGACTCCCGCACAACTGTACGAAAAACCGCATAAACGCGACCGTCGCCAAGTCGCCCGGCTTGGTTATATACATATAGATACATATATATATGTTATACATTGACTCATACCTCTCGTTGGTTGTCTTCTGCCATGTCGTCCTTGTCGCTGTCGTCGCAAATTTTATGGCAGTAGACGCCTTGTTGTTGTTGCTGTTGTAGTAGTTGCCAACGTAGTTGCCGTGCCAGAAGCTTAACGAACATTTTACAATGCCCATGATGCATTAATATCCGAGACCAAAACGCCCGGCACCGGCCCTGGTACCTGCCCCAACTACATTAGTCTATGGCGTAGATAACAACAAAACTGCAAAATGTGTAGCATACATTTTGGGGCAACTAAAAACTGTAGCGCTTCGCGTCGCCAGTAGTTATTGCAAATGGTGTAGCAGGAGTAGCAGTCGTTTAACATTAAGGTTGGGAGTTAGTGTCGTGCCACGGCAGCTTATCGTATGAAATTAGCTACCCTTGTCGCTCGCACACACACACACACACACACACACACGCTCGTATTTTTTCGGCTTGCAGACTCGAATTTTCGTTGTCTGATCCCACTATTTATAAAATTTCAATAAATAATTTTGTTACCCGGGCCCAAAAAAGAAAAAAAAGAAGAAGGGTTGTCTGCCTGTGTGTGAGTGAATTTTTGCTGATTTCGATTATTTGGCAGGCGCAAATGACTGCATCAATGTATGCATTGATTGCCATTTTGGAACTCCATAACTTTCCCCAACCAAGCGAAAAGGAAAAAAAAATAAAAATATATCTTCGATTAGAACTAACCCAACAAGCGTTCCACTAACTAACCGTCTAAACATTTGAAGCTTGTCACGGCCCATACCATCCCTTAGCGTACTTCCAATTGCTGCCCGACCTCTAGCAACCGCAAACAAATCAACAAAGCAATCAACGTCTATTTGTATTTTCACACAAACAAACAAACACACACACACATATGCTGCCAAAAAGTGCAAATCAAATTTTGTGGTGTTTGCCACAAATTTCGACCAAAATAACGCGGCTACACGCAGACTTAGATAAAGATACCATTCATATACTACTATTTCATACATAATATGTACATATATATAGTAGTATATAACAACATATGTACATATGTATATGAGGCGACCTCTCTCTTTTATTTTTACACAAAGTTCAGAAGGTTCCGCCCACATTTTGTGTGCTTAAGAGAACGTTTAATTAGCCAACTTGCAATACATTTTTAAAAAAAATAATTACTTTTAATATTTAACTGCTGAAGGCACTTTTATATTAATAGATATAATTATTATTAATTATAACTCTTACCAATATAATAGAGAATAAATATTTTGCTTCAAATATGATAAATATGCTTTATTAACTTGACTTTAATTCCATTTGTTCCAATCTCGAGCAGCAAGATGCTCCTCAGTATGTCCTTGGTAAGTCAATGATTTCATTGAAAATGACTTACGACTGATACGCATCGGAGATACGAGCCCAGACCTCTATTAATTCGTACGGCATGCTTTTTTCCCCTTATGCAATGTTTAGCAGTCGATATTTTCAATACTAGTGTAGATACAAATGCGAACTTATTTTTTTCTGAAAGACCATTTTATTCTCTTTATTTTATAAAAAAAAAAATATTTTTGTACTACAACAAAAACAATAATTACAATTTCTTTGAACGCTTTGCTTAGCTGATAAACAAAAATTTTACCACTAATAATTCGAACGGTGCGCTAGCTTAGCTTAGAACAGAAAGAATATTAAAACAAAAGCAATTAAAGTAACAAAATTACTATTTAGTCATAATCTGGAAGCAGTTTTATAATAACGAATGTATGAAATGTGTATTTGCTTCAAATTAGCCATAGTTTAGCAACGATGGCTCGGAGTAAATTTACTTGTAGATTATTCAAAATCGGGGAACACTTTTGGTGATATAGTGAATCAATTATATCTGACTAAATCGTCCGTTCAGTGTACGATTGATGTAGCACTGAGGAATTCGAATGATTTCAGCGTAAGAAATAAAAAATAAAAAAAAATTTAATTAAATGTAAAAGTTATTTTTTGAGGTCAGAAGTCTTCCATTTTCACCCAAAAAAAAAAAAAAAAAAATGTTTAAAGAATTACGTATCGAGCACTTATCGCTTTAATCAGCAGCGATTGTCAATCGTCAATCAATCAGTTAAGATTTTGGATATATCCAGCTCAAGGTAATGAAAACAATTTCACGGATGTTCTATCTTTTAACTAATTACATTGATTGACTAATAAACAAAGAAAAAAATATTTTAATTTAACAAAATATATGAAAAATATAAAAACATAATAAAAAAAATATATTAAAAACTTATATATTTTATATATCCGTCGATATATTGATTTGTTGACATTTCAATCTTTTGTAAATTATAAAATTAACATTTCGCAACAACATTTGTTCGATCTGTATTCAAAATATGTATTTTCAAATGAAAATAAAACTTTTTTAATAAATGAAAAATAAAATGTTTTCAACAATTTTAAATATTAATTTTCTTAAATAAGCTCCAAAATTTTCGAAACTTTTCTTCCTTTTTGAATAAGCTAAGCTCTTTATCAAATTATTTTGGATTTTCGTTCTTAATAATTTATAAAGATTTTAAACTGTTTCAACTTCGTTAATCTTAAAAAGGTTTACAATTCAATACTTTTTGCCAAATAAATCTAGTATCTTTTGCTACTTATGTACATGATAATATCCTACAACTGACTCTTTATTGAATAAATATGCCAAAAGATACAATATAGTACAATGAATCTATTGAATTGTAATATAATTTAATCAAGTTAAAATACATTGATAGCTTCATTCAATAAACACAATCGACCTCCCCGTTAAGACCATATATAGCCCTGTCATATAGAGTTTCCGAGCTAAAGTTTGTTCGTTAAAAGGTTAAGGGATATCACAAATATAATTAAGCCCTTTCATTTGAAGTGAAATTAGAAAAGTGGACAAGGGACAATGGTTAATTGGTATGAGGGAACAGGTAACTGCAGCGCTGAAAGTATAAAATTAACAACTTCATTGATAGGCGGCCGGTCCAAATCCAATGGCAAATAAAAAAGGGGCTAACAAATGAACTGTGTGGGTGAAAGGGTTTTGTATTCGTATTATAAATGAAAAACTGAACCAGAAAACCGGGAGCTAAATGACCCTGTGGCCAATATAATATGTTGGGGGTTAGTCGTGACCGTGGCGATAATGGTGCGTGACCACGCATCAGCAACGATTTTGTCAGGGAATCCCACTCAGTTCCCAAACCCAACCTCAGCTGACATTTAAGCAAGCTGACGAGTTAATAACCCTTTTTAGCGGCGTGTGAATAGCGCTGGTCATACATATATGTGAGTGTGTGTGTGTGTGTGTGTGTGTTTGGACACGCGACTGACCAGCTAAAGAGAGAGAGTGACACAGAGAATGGGAGAGTAGACGACAGGTGACCAGGGTCAGGGCTATGGAGCTTAAGTGGCTTGAACGCCCTTTTTAGCATGTGAGTCGCGTTTGTTGCGGCTGTGAAAATATATACAGAGTTCAATTATGGCCAAAGGGGTTAAGTCAAAAAAATAAATAAATTATATGGAAAGAGTATATAGTATATGGAGTAGTTGATATGTTTGTTGGATCAGCGGGAAGCCGCTGCGAATGGGTTACAAGCATACACACAAAGAAAAAGTTTATTACAAAAGAAAATAAAAGAAATTGAAATTTTATTTACAAAAAAAAGAATTTTCATGAATTACTTTGTCTAGCTTGAGATCCAATCGCCAACAATTTATTTCATTAACGAACATAATTAAAATTATATTTAATTTATTATAATAAATTCTTTATTATTAATGATATTTACTCTTATAAAGCAAATCTGAAAAAAGAAACTGGTGAAAAACTAATTTTTAATTATTAAAACAAATAATTAACATCATCTGAATAAAAATTTTAAATTTTAAATATAATTATTCTTACAGTATAATCATAAATATAATATTTTTGGTATTCTATGGCAACTGTCTTTCATTTTTATTGAAATTTATATTAATTTCTTTCCTATTACATATCGAGACGCGCTTCTTATCGACTCGTCTATGCACGACAGAGCCTCTCGGTGGGTTAGACATCGGCTGTTGTGTGCCGCTCGTCCACTTCAATATACAGCCGATGTACAAATTTTTTTGTTGTATTTTTGCTGATTGTTATATTAATAATTAATTTATAAATATATTTTTTCAATGCCATCAACAATGGAATAGCATTTTAATTAAAAATGTATTTGTTTAAAAATATTTTATATTATTTTCTTCTATTTTAATTATATTTTAATAATTATTTTTGTTTCCTTTTGTAGCAGTGTATCCGAGTTTCCAATTAAGTTGCATTTGAAAATTCAACATTTTGGACTTTGGGCTCCTCGCATATAGAGCGCATCGGTTAATTGAATCAAGTCACGTGATGTGAATAACAAAATGATATTGAGTTCTAATTGACAACTGACCAGGTCCCCATCCCTCCCAAAAGTCTTATTAATTCCCTTTACTCTATTCGTACTATATTTCTCTTTCATTCTCTCTCACTCTTTCTCTCTCTCTACGATATTCTTTGAGCATGTATGTTTGTCTTTTTGGCTGGTTTTCTTTGCTTTTGGGTCTGTTATATGTTTTTAATATTGCATGAAGCCTCTATGTGTCTGTGTGTGTGTGCGTGTGTGTGTGTGTGTTCCTGAGAACATTTAATTTGCTTCTATTTGCATTTCACTGGTCAGCGCCCAACAAGAGCCCCTTGACAAAAAAATAAAATAAATAAAAATAAACAGCTCTCTTTCTCTCGCTTTTTTCTCTCTCTCTCTCTCTCTCTCTCTCTCTCTCTCTCTCTCTACCGAAAAGTCAAAATATTTGTTGTCTTTGTCGTCGTCGTTGTGCGTCGTCAAAGCGACCGCAATCGAAGATCTTAAAGAATTTTCTAAGATGTGCAGCCATAGCAAAGTCAAAAGCAGCAAATACAAAGAACCAGCTGCAACTTGTGGCCAGTACAAACCCCACCAAACCCCGCTCCCTTCATACATGAAACGTACGTCTTCACCTAGCTCAGCAGATGGGACAAGGATGTGTCTTGGCTGGCAAGTTTTTGAGCCAAGTAGAAATCCAAAACCACACTAAAGACGCCAAAAAAGATGCAAAGCAACCCATAAAACCAAAAAACGAATATATATATATGTATGTGTATGTATACATGTCTGTATACATGTATATGTCTGTGTCTATATTTGCGTGCTTGCCTAGCCAGTGTTGTCAAATGAGCTGTTTTTTCTTTTTTTTGAATTTTATACCGAACCAAAGTTTTCTTATAAACATATTACTTTGAGAATATTGCGCTTTAGGCTGTGACTCATTAGGCTCGTGATCGCCAAATACTAATAACAATAATAATAATATTGCTTTAAGATTAAACGTATCGAAATAAAATATTTGAAATGAACTGTTGCCAGAAATTTTCGATTTCTTAAACATATATTTTGAAATTTTAATAAAAATTATCCTTAAAGTCCTTCATGGAAGCAAGCTTCGTACGCTAGTTAAGGTTCATAAGTCAAGAGATCTTAACAACTTTTCCGAGACTTGTTTAAAATATAATTGCGAGAGATCAAAATCAAATATAATCTTTAACGATTCTTTTATCTAAAATCTTATTGATTAGAGCTACAAAGTTTTTGACTTGTCCGAAGTCGAAATTCTTTTAAAAATATTAATTTTAATTATTTTTTCTAGCTTTCTTTCCCGCTACAAACATATTATTATCAATTCAAAATATTCAATATAGTCAACACTGGTACTTGTGTCCGCCCTCTTCACTATCCGGCTAGATCCCTATTGCTTTCATTTACTCCTATCTGTTATTTGAAATACTCGTTCTCTATGAATTTCCCTTGACCGTCTTTGTTTTTTCTTCAGCCACTCTGCGGCCATTTGCTTTCATCGTCCATTACAACACCCACACACACACACACACACACATGAGAGTGTATGTGTGTGTGTATTTTTGGGGCTTTTGCCCTTAAGTCTAAAGACATTTTTAAGGCCATTCGTGTGGTTTGTGCGGCTCTGAGATTTTCGTGCAAATTGCAAGGCTTAAATTTCATTTCAATTTTCCAAATTGTTGCCAACGTCCCAAGCATGGCAGGGCAACCTAACAAGGATCATGACCCAGCCTCAACAAAGTGCAAGTGGTCAACACCCAGTAACTAAAATACACATATAATAGTCGTCCATAGTACTTTATATTATCCATGTATCCTTGTTTTTTTTTAATACAAGCTACATTTTAAGCTAATGGAATATGATATTTTTCAAGCTAAACATTTTACGCTTTCTCAGATTTCACTGCTTCTTAAAATGTAACAAAATTCTATTTGATTCGCTTCAATCCAATATCTGAATATACTCGTAGTTCTAAACTATCTTTCAAATCTTAAATTTTTAAATTTTCTTAAATTTTTTGTCTGAGCTTGGACCAAAGGGTTCTTAGGTTCAAGGTATAGTATGTATTTAAAATTAGGGATCGCCTCGTTGAGATTAGCTCGGTTTTATAAAAACTTCATAAATAGATAGAACAAATACTATTAAATACATTCAACTAAGAATATTATATAATATTAATAAAAATATTCAATTTTTAAGGTAATATTTTGTTCGGAATTTTAAATATAAGCTATAAAGCTATAGATTGAGTAGATGACTTATCGATGAATACATACAAAATTTATATCACGATAATTCTAATTGTTCATAATTGATTTAAAATATCTAAATTTCCTTTAAAGTAAAAAAATTTAATTGAAAATGAAATTATTTGTTTAATATATAAGAAGTTGTATCGACAACTTTCAAATTTTCTTCGCTCGAATACTCTTAATTCTCACACCGAAAACGAAAACAAAAAAAAACAAATTTACAAATTTTTCAATTGATTATAATAAATTATATTAAGTGATTTGGTTTTGGTTATATTTTGCAATTTCTCGCTTTTGGCTTAATTTGTTGCTTCAGTACGCAATACACATACAAAGGCGTAGTCAAAATTCTCTGAATGGGAAAAGACATAATACTTGTATATTAATTTAATGTATTTTGGCGTTATTTTTTTAATCTTCTCTTACGAGACTAACAATAATTTTACAAATCTTACTTTACTATCTTGATTAACAATTATATTAACTGATACGTCCCTAAATATTTCTGGTTGGGCTGGAAGGTCGAAAGATCGGACGAATGTATATAGCAGCACCATATAGTCCATGTTAAGAGAAACGCGTGCGTTGTCGCTGCTGGCCCTCACCTTTAGATCCTTTCACTTTGATGTGTTTACGCCAGGTGAGACGTCTTTCAAGGTGCATAGCGAGAGAAGTCACTTCAATTGCTCTCGGGAACACAGTAACGCAGTAACGTTTAATGTAAGTGAAGCGCATTTTTGTCTGTTTCCTGTCATATTAATTAATTAATTTAAATATATTTATTTAAATAAAAATAAGTCAAAATGCAATCTATGATTTCTGAAATTCATGTGTGTAACAATTACAATTCAGATCACTTTTCCATGGGCATGTCCACTTTGTGGTATAAATTCTCTACGTACCACATTACAAGTAATCGACAATTATTATTTTTTCTATGTTGCTAAAGTCCCCTTTTAGCTACGCTCTTGCTCTGAATGAATTCATCTCAGACATGCCAGAGCACAGAGCTGTCAATTGCAGAACGGATGGGTCTATAGGTTATACAGGGAATGGCAGCAGGTAAATTGCTTCACTCATTTGCATGCCTTCAAAGACACACTGTCCATGCTCCATATCCCTTAGTTCCAAACCAGCTATCCATCCATCCAACCATTCATCCCTTGCCCAACAACTCAATAAAACTGATTATAGCTAAAATTGCAAATTAAAAAATTTCCACGCGCGCGCGCATTTTTCTTCGTTTTTATTATTTTATTTTGTTTGCACTCCCAGATTTTTCGCGGTTTACAAGCTAGCGGGTTTTCAGTTGTATGTGTTGACTGATTTCACGCATATGTGGCCAGATTCGATTTGCACGCGCAAATCGCATAATTTGCTCACACGCTGAATTGCTGATCCTCATCAGCTTCTGTTTTTGGTTTTTGGTTTTTTTTTTTGCATACATTTGAACCTTGCCACACTCAGCCGCATCAGATTTTCTTTGTTTGCCTTTATTAAATTTTGCCAATTTTTTTTTCTTACATACCCAGTGTGCTGGTATTTTTTTTATACCCTGCTACAATTGAAAATGGGGATAACGGCATTTTTTAATACAAATTTTTGACCTGAGAATGTATTATATATATATATTCTTGATCAGTTACAAGAACCAAGACGACAAGTCCTTACAACGCACGGCCCATAAGTCTTAATAATTGAAAGAATGTCTATGAAATTCAGCACGTCTACAGCCATCAACTCACATATCAAAGTATTTTATTTCTCCCACAAACCGAAAATAATGAAAAACATGTGGTTTTATGCAACCTTTGTCCTTGTGTCCTTGACATAAATTGTTTTGATTATTGATCCATACCTATTGCAAAAATATCAAAACGATCTGAACAATAACTCAATAGTTATAAAACAAAAGAATTAATTTGTCTGCATTTCACAATTTAGACCAGAGTATCTCTTAATCGAGCATACATACCTAGAGTGTTCCTACTTCTTTCATCATGCTTCATGATAATATTCTTTTTTCTTCAAGCGAATTAAAAACCAAACGAATCGGCAGGAGAAAAAAATACATCGCGGTTAACGATTCCGACTGCCTTTTTAATAAGTGAAAAAAAAGACGTGCCGCACACGGTCCCCCATATGATTGTGTATGTGTGTGTTTGTGTTTGTCTGTCAAAATAAACAAATTTTGTGTCACTGCAGAAATTTCATTTAATTTGTTTAGCGCTGACGGCAGCAAGCATAGTCGCAAAAAAATAAAATACAGCCAAAAATACTCTTCCTTTTTTTGAAGTCGCAACTGAAATTCTCTTAAGGATCTCAAGGTAATAGATAATGTAATTGAAAAAAATATTAATATTTTTAATATTAATGTTTGAATATTCCATATTTTAAACCACTTTGATTTATTTTAAATAATCTCAGTTCAGTTTGTTTAATTTATCGCAACAAAAAACTAGAATTTAACAAAAAATTTAATAAAAAATTATTAATAAGAGGAAATTTAAGTTAACATATATTTAAAGAAAGTATATAACAAGAAGATAACATCTTTTAGTACCACCCACTGGTACAATCCTAAAGGATTTAGTCGATTTGAGTTTCGAGCAACCTCTCCAACATTCCAACCTCTATAAAACCGATCTTTGAGCGTATTTGACTCAAAATGGAATCAATCAAATCACCAAATTGTAGGATACGTATCCTTTATTTATTATATGTAAAGCAAATCCAACTGCCATTAAGCGTATAGCGTCTAAACAGTAAAAGTTCCTAACCTGTTTTTTTTTCACACATATTTCCAGTGCTGTGGAAAGTCAATGCAACAAATTGTTTGAATTAAAGGATAAATCATTCCCTACTTTTACTTATTACTTACTTACTTTTCTTCAATTATTTTAAACTGATTTCCATTCAAGAAATAAATATATAGAAACTTCTATATCAACAAAAGGTACTCACAGAGGCATTACACACATGTACATACTATTTCAAGGACTTCTTTTTGTAGAGTATAAAGAAAGAAAAAAATGAAAATCTCAAAGCTAAAAAAATAATGTTTATGCAAAAAAAAAAAAATAATAATAATGTACGCTGGCAGACAAAAGGTGCACAGCGGAAGTTACCCAAATGCCCAAGCGGAAGCGGAACAACATCCACAACAACAACAACAACAGCAGCAACAGCAGCAACAACAATGAGATGTGAAAAGTTGAACTGCGGCTACTGAACCTGAAAAGTGGTTAAATTACAAATTATCCATGGCAGCTGCCACAGAAGGCAACCAACCAACCAACCAACCAACAAACCAACAACAACAACAAAATCTGAGCATATTGTTTAGAAGCCCATTGAAGCCTCTGTTAAAAAAATATGAAGAATTATGCGACACGTGGGTACGAGCTAGTACAGTTGGAGGAGCGAGCCCATAAATCAACCATAGACAGACGCAGCCTGCTACATAATTCAAATCCCCCTTAAAAAAAATATAAAAATTTCCTATCGCATTTCCCCAATTTCAGTCCCAATTCCAATTCTAATCCCAATACTCCCGGTTGCCTGCACAGGTGCTACTTTCAATTTACACATGTGAATTAAGGTTTTAAAATGCTTTGACAAAACTGCGTACGCACACACAAAAAACAACAACCAAAAATATAAAAAACAGGCCAAAAGAAAAAACTTGGCTAACTAGCTGAAAAAAACAAAAACCAACAAAAGCATTAAGATACCCTATAATTTTAGCATAAATATTATATTTTTATACTCTGACGTCCGGGACATTGTTAACCGAACGACAGATCCAGAGACTCCCCAAATAACTAGAAAAATAATTTATTTTTAAAACCGATATTTATGAAATTTGTTCAAATTGTATAGATTATATTCAAGTTTCGTTTCGATTTGTCTGATAAACCTTTCAAATTATCTACAGGGTATAACAAGCTGATGATGATGATGATGACATTGGGTCCGAGCTAGGGCCAAGCAAATAATTCATTGTCATGCCCATGTGGCTAACTGCTGTGCCTCAAAATAGTGGATGTGGCAAAGATTAACCTGCCACAGCAGCTGTTTCCACTGTCCCACTGTCCCATTTTTACCCATTGTTTCCCCCAATTGTGTGCCGCACTCCTTCACATATGCTCGCTCAACTCTCTTTGTTGTTTTCTCTTGCTTGTAATCGATTTTTGATTGAATATTGCTCTCAACTTACATATAGACCAACACCCTTCCATGGCCTCATAGTCATAAGCATAAACGTGTAGTCTGTAGCACCGTAACGCCGTAACGCTGTAACGCCGTAACACTGTAACCGTAGCCGTAGTTCGCCGCCTTTATATATTCTTTCTGGCTTATTGTCACACACATGTCGCTCGTTATAAATTTTCCGCCTTTTCAAATATCAATAACTGTAAATATTATGAACACGTTCGCTTATGGGCTTAGGCATGGCTTCATTTCACCAAAATCGTTCAACCTCTCCCCATTACCTATGTATTTGGCCTTGGGCATCCCCCCCCTCCCCCGCTCCCACAGAACATTTGTTTTTCGCAATTTGTTTCTCTTTCTTTCTGTTTCTGTTTATTATTTTTTTTGTGTTGCCCCTTTGACATGCGACATTCGTATGGCCGTGCACCATGGGCACGAACTCTCTATAAAAGCAATAAAAATTTTGTTACCAACACTCTTTGGTTTGAAGGTGAATGGAGGTCATTTTTGCGCCATACAGATTCCAGATTCTTTTATATCTAAAGATTAGGATTAAGTTAAGAAATTATATATTTTTTTAGCTTATTGGTAATTTCGGTAAGCCTTACAAGATTACAATGAAAAAAATACGATTACATAACAATTATGTTTCATGTTGTTCCCAAAAAAAAAAACATAAGAAATGAGAATAATAAAAAAACTATATAATTTCTAATACCTTTTTAAACAAATATATAAAAAATACCGAAAAAAATATACTAAGTTAGAAATTAGCAAGCTAAAAAATCTCGCAAAAAATCCTTGAAAAACATACACAGAATTAATTAAATTTCTAGTATTTTCATATAAAATTAATAAAAAAATCTTATTTTTAAACTTTAGACAATACAATATACAAGAATATTATTTAAATTTAAATATATGTACATATTCCTAACCTATTTAGATGTTCCTTACTCATATGTTACGTATTTATTCTTTTATTTTATCGCTCTATCGATTAGTTATTATGATTATACTTTGGCTCTCTTATAACCTGATTGTCCAAACATGAAATTATTCCATTGTTTATTAACCTATTAAAAAAAATCGCCACACCCCCATTGTTCAACTTTTAGTTACTCTCTCACTCTCTCTCTCTCTCTCTCTGTATCTAATTCAAAAATTTACTTTTATCGTATGTGGCACAGTTGACTTTAAGTCTACCCTAACCCTATATAACTCTCTTGCCACTTCATTGGCATAGCCTTGCCGCATAAATCCAAATATGATCACTTCATAATTTGACATTGATAGATGAGTTAAACAAAAATCGAACCAAAACCAAAAAAAAGGGGTCTACAACAACAACAACAACAACAGCAACTGGCACTCAATCATGCACGCTACACACATACACATACACATACACATACTCATGGGTTGTTGGGCTGTTGCTTAAGGGTTAAGTAGGTAAAAGTAACAGCGGCATGGGTTAAGTTCTATATGTCTTTGCTTTAGTACAACAAATATAATTTGTTGTTTACAATACCCTATAAATAACGTATATATAAGGGGTTGCTTAAAAAAATAGTAGTTGTAGCATATATGTACTTAAAAAAAAAAAAACAAATTCCATTCAACATCTTATAAATATATATATTTATTACTTCCATTAACTTTATGTAACTCGGGTATAGTAAGAGCTAGAGTTAGAAAACTTGATAAGTACTTAGCTATAGAGCATAGTTGTCTATACTAGTATATGCTATGATAAATTTCTAACCTTATATAACTCGGTAACTATACGATCTTAACAAACACTGTTTTAATTATGCCAGCTAATAATAATAAATGATATCTGGAAAAAAAAACCTATAAACTATAATATTCATTTTTAAACCGCAAGTTTGGATAGCATGTATATAGATTGTAGATATTTAGAATATATGCTCCAAATGTATTTGTATTAATATATTTCGAAAATATGAAAGATATATGCTTTAAATAATGAAAAATATATGTTATTTAATGTTTAATCTCAGATTAATTGGGTGCAAAACCAAATATTGAACCTTTTTAAGCTATTGATGTTAGATATATTTAAAGTAATGCTCTAAAGACTGTACCCAAGCTATGACAATTTTGAAGAAAACTTCAAAAATATAGGAATATTTATTGAATTATTATTTTGTTTAATTATTTTCTCTATTGAAGATATAAGATTTTTGGTGTTTTGAATTCAAGCACAAGATGTAGTTTGTATATGTATACGAAAAAATAACAGGGTATTTTATAGTTGCATATTTCAGAGATGTTTTTGTATATTTTTGGACAAATTTTTTTGCTTTTTTTTTCTGTTAGTTCTTCGCATAACGGCGCTTTGATGGCTGTTTGATTTCTTGTTTTCCAGCGATTGATATTTTATCGTCTTCTGGTCCTCTGGCAGTATGTGTGCGTGGGTGTTTGGGTGTATTACGAGTATTCGTCAGTAGCGTTACATGTGGTTGCTTAATAGATTTTTTATGATCTGTTTGCATTTATATGCCCTGCTTTACTTTTTTTTTTAGCCTTTTTTTTGTTGTGTCATTCCTTTTGTTGGTTGCCTAAAGGGTTATGTTTGTTGTGTATTAATAATGTTGGGGGAGGGTTTTGTGACAGTTGTTGTTGTTGAGGTTTTATTGATATGCTTAGTTGACGTGCATGTAAACAAGCAAATAATCAAATAACATTAATAACTTTAGTAAGCAAGTGTTGCTATTAATAATAAATAT
>JBANCX010000117.1:23652-34233 GCA_037040065.1 Dettopsomyia nigrovittata
ATATTTTATTTTGTATAAATTTTAAATATTATTACAACTATTGACAGAGTTAGTAGCATTAAAAGTTTGGTTTTAACTTCCTTTTATTTAATTATATTATTTCTGTCAACTGGTATACTCGTATATGCGTTAATTAAAATTTTTGCATTTTTTTTTAACACTTAATTATTTTTACTTTTATTATTAAATAAAAAAAAAAGCTATTAACCTATTAAATACAAAAAAATCAATTTCATAATTTAATTATATTTTATAAATATTTCAAAAAAAAAATTTTGATAACACTGTACCACAATTGCCTCAAACGGAAATGTTCCGCCAAAGTGGACAACGCTGCTCGACGCGTTGCGCTCTTCATTTTCGAGTCCTTGTTCATGTGTGCATGTGCATGTACAACTGTGTGTGTGTGTACTTTGGTCAGTTCGCTGCCGGAAGTGGTAATTAGCATTGTAGTAGACAACGTTCGCTGGCCCCGCTTGTCCGGTTGTCCTTTTTGGCCAGGCCTAAACCAAAGACCGACAAAACTGTAACTGAAACGTGTATTTCATGCAACAGCAACAACAACGACATACACACACACACATACACATGTTTACATTTACATTCGAGGCGATGCATTGTGGCATGGCAGGGCGGGGGCGTGTCCATTGTGTTGACCACTTTTGTTTTAATGGCTCGCTCGCTGCGCTATTATTAAATTGTGCCGCATCTTATTATTATTAACTGGCTACCATGGGCTACGCCTTTAACCACTAAACACTACACGAAAGAAAAACAACAAAAAAGAAACAAATCCAACTTCATTTCCAACACTGGCCAGCAGCTCTACTAAATTAATTATACGGCGTGCGCGTTGCCTGCACACGCCTCCTATGAGAAAATGGATGGAAATGGTAAAATGAAAAAAGAAAACCAAAACGATTTAAGCATTACCCCTGTTCTAACCCCTTTGCTGTCACATGCCAGCTAGGCCATGTCCATTAATCTATTAATGCAGCGCTAACCTAAAAAAGATACAAGGTTCAGCAACAACAACAACAGCAGCATTTCCGTTTCCGCTTCAATGGCTGTCTTAACTTGAACTTCAAGTATTACTGAAGCTACAGCTCTTACAAATAAATCAGAATAGCTTTGGTATATTGTATGCTGAACTACAAGTTACTCTGCAGCTCATAAAATTCATTATAGTGTCAGTTTAGTATTTTATTCAGATAGATTTAATATATTCTTTCTTCAAACTTCTTCTATCCCATGATTTACATATATTTATATTTCTATTAATGTTTCTTCAATAATAGTTGTCTATTTACAATATATTTTTGCTATAGTATCGAAAGTTAAAAGAAATATTTTTATTTATAAGTTTTTCCTATTTTCTTAAATTTTTTTGAATTCGACTTTCCTTTCCTTTCCATTTTTTTTTTTTCTTATTAAATTAGACTTAATTGTATATTTATAATAATAATACCAAATTGCAATTTGAAAAAGAAAAATAATATTATAAAAAACTCATTAAAGTCGAAAGTTCAACGGAATCTAAAAAGGGATTTTCGTAAAAAGAAAAAATTGAAAAACATACATTATCATCATCATTTAGACAAAGAACTTGGATGATGAAAGTCAAGGTGCGAAATCAAATGAATAGAATAAAAGCCAAAGAAAAACCTGAATTAAGAGCTCCCAAACAAATAGTACCTTCAACTGTCTCTTATGTCACGTTTATAAAAAAAATCCTCATTCAAATTCTTCTCAATAGCTATAAGGCTATAGGGTATTTGAAAATTTGGCCACAAAATTCCTTATGCCTCGACAGATTGGCACAAGTTTGGAACGAATGGCGGTAATGACTTTTCATTCTCGCCCAGATAATGCGATTTTTGTAGGTCTACAGCATGGATAATAGAGCATGGATGGCTTTGTGCTTTATGAGAGTTGGAGGTCATTCAAGTTAGCAATCGGTTTTCGACATTTTCGGGACCATCCTGGCCGCCTCCACAGCCACCAGGGCTTATAATTAACGCAATAAACGCAAGCGAAAATATTTTCGAAAATTCTACCAAAATTCCCGCTCTCTAGTTATTACTACATAGATGTGAGAGGGAGTATGAGAGTTTTGGAGTTTTCGCGTTCGGCGCGCTCATGCGGCAACAACAAAAGGGGCAAGCGACTGGCAGCACATGGGCCTGCAGTTAGTCATAAGTTGAGAAAGGAGTATGGATATAGAATGGAGTAAGGGAGTAAGTAAGGACACAGGCTAGACACATTGGCATAAACGTTTTGTAGTGCGTTTGTTGCCATTTCCGGGCTCAAAGGCATTGGGACAAGCCGGAGACGGCGCCGCTGTCTGTTTTCATTCACTATGGGCACTATGGAATTTGTTGCATTTTTGCCTTTTGGGCAATACACGTCCGACTTGAGGTTCAGCTCGTAAACCTAGACTTTGGCTTGTTTATAATTATTAAGATACGATTTAAATTATAATTTGTAAAAATATTAAATAATTTGATATGTTTATGTTCAAATCAATTATAAAAATTATGAAATATTTATTTTACTCATTAGAAAAAATATTTGTTCGATCTTAGGTTGGTGTAGTTTTTTGAAAAATACATTTTTTTTCGGTTATTTCAGACTATAAAGTATTAAAACTTGTTGATTCGTTCAAGAAAAAATTCTATTGAAGCTATGCATTTGCATATTTTTTTAATTTATTAAGCAAATATTTAGTTAATTAGATTATTCCTTTCATTTAACTTAAAATCCTTCAATTCTATTTTAGACACGAAATGAATAAATTTAAAAATCTGTATTATTGCAAGCTGCATTATGTGTAAAGTTTTATTATTTTATATGTATCATTTTTATTATTTGATTTATTAACAAATTTAAACTTTACCTTTCAACTTCTTTCCTCTTTCGCGTCGCGTATGTGAGAGCTTTATACAATTTTCCGAATTACGTACGTTCCAAGTGAAATATAAAATTGTTTTTGTTTTTTATATTCAAATAATTGAATTTGTTGCCCATAGTGCACAGTGGACTGTTGTTGTGATATTTTTGTTGTTGTTGTTGTGACTATTTTGCATAGACAACAAGAGCGATAGACAGACTTTCAAATTTAGAGAGAGAGAGAGAGAGAGAGAGACGAATAGAATGAGAATCAAGCAGTTAAGGCATCACTATGTAGGCAGTCACCAACGTTGGACTAATTAACTGCGATTATTACGGTCATTACGTGGGATTTCCTTTGCGTAAACATCTTGAATTTTGGCGCTAGCGCTGACAGCGACAGCGACAGCGACAAATGTTGTTGCTGTTGTCTCTTCACATTTGGCCAAAAAAAAAAAAAGAAGCAAAGTTACAGCTAGAGCTAATGACTGTGGCTGTGTGGCAGCTATCCGGCGAACGTATTTTTGCGCCAACATTAAAGGAAATTAACCGCACCCCTTTTTTTGTATATATATACATATAGCGCCTACACCAACCCTAACCTCAATTCATAGTACAAATAGTATTAGCAAAGGGCCAGCCCCAAAAGTCATTTGTTGTGCAATGTGTTCATGTGGCTGGCAGTTTTCGGAAAAACCAAAGCAAAAATCAATACAGACCCAAAGGATAACAGCCAAGAAGATACTAAAAACACGGGAGGAAAGGATAGAATAGGAACTGGCAACTGGGAACTGGGAACTGGGAACAGGAACAGTACCATTGTGTTGGAGGGAGGGGGATGAAAGTACAACTTTCGTTGTCTGATTAGAGACACGCCAAGGCTAATGGTTATGATTGTGGTGGCCAAGTTGACAGCGCATTTTGGCTTTGGCTTAAAGTGTTCGAATCCCCAACCGCAAAGCTCTTGTAGTCCATTTTGGCCTGCAAAATTATATATATATATATATATGTATATATCCTTAAGATGTCCTCTTGTGCGACGCCTGAAGATATTAAACCATTCCTTAAGCTTTTTAGCTACACTAAAAGGTAAAATGTTCATGTCTTTGTCAAGTGAAACCTTTTCCTTAAGATTACTCAATTAATGCACTTTAATTTTATGACTAGCCGCACTCTTTTAATACACATACATACATATATTTGTGTAACTCTCTCACTCTCTATCTCTATCTTTGTTTGTGTGTCTGTCTGTCTGTTGAGTCTTTTAATCTAATATCTTATACTTGTACTAGTACTTCTATTAAAGACAACTAAACTTGCTTTGAATTTTTGTTCTTGTTGAAGCACTTGACGTTTTTACATCGGAACCCTGAACTTGTTCCATTTGGATCTGTATAAATACTAAAAAAATTAAAAAAAAAAAAAAAAAATGTGCGCAACACTGTCAGCTCTCATAAGTATGCAATGGAAATTTTTAGCTAGTCAATAAACTAATATGAATTTATACTATGTATATACATAGCACCTGCATATGTACATATGTATGTAGTATATAAAGTCTCTTTAGGATATATTGCTTTGTTGGTTGGTCTTGACTGTCTGGTTGCTGCCTTTGGGGTTTTCATTGTTGCATTTATTATTTGGTAAATTCAATTAGCCAACGTCTTAAAAGCCAAGTCAAATAGATTGCCAATGAATATAGTATACTAGAATAAGTATTTTCGGACGACTTTAAGGTACATTGAAGCCTTTTGGCTTTGGCTTTGGCTTGGGCTCTGTCAGGTGTGTGCAGAGCAATACAAGTGCTATGCTCTATACATATACATACATACATACTAAAGTGGACGTCGCGACTTCAAAAAGTTTTCAGTTAACAGGCCAAAAGCAGAAAGCACTTTCCACATGCCCACTCTTAACTTGCCACAATTTGTGGCATGCAACCGATATGAATTTCCATATTGACAGCCGGCGACGGCTGCTGCTGCCAATGCTGCCGTTGCTGCTCGACGGCCTGCCAGGAAGTTTGTTGCGTTTATTTGGTGTTTTTTTTTTTGTTTTTGCTTTGTTTTTGTTCAATTTTTGTTGCGCCGTTGTTTTATGACCAGCTGCCACAGATACACTGAAAGAAAAACTGCATAATGAATTGGAAAATCTCTTTAGATTATTATAATTACAAAACATTTTTTTAAATATACAAATATTTGCATTCAGTTGATTACCAGCAAGGTAATGTTTAAAAAATTAACTAAAAATTTAAAAATAAGTCAAATTGATATAATAAGTAAAAATACATATATAATATTAGTTAGGATTCCCTGAGACTGACTTAGTTTAGACTAAATAAATTAAAGATTTTAGCGATCTTTCCATTTATTTTTGATTATTTTTTGCGTTTAGTTGGCTTTAGGTCCAATTTGAAAGAAATAATATAATTTTGTTATAATAATCTTCTAAAAAATAATATATTTATATACCTTATTAGGCTGTACTTTAATTTCATTCAAAAAATATTCAAATTGAAAGTATTTCCTTAAAAATTTATAAATAAAAGATTGTATTTGTTTGTATTGCTAAAAACCAGTTCGTTCAAATCTTTTTATATTTATTTTTAAAAATTTTTTTTTTTATTTATTTATTTAATTATTTTTTTATTATTTCCAGATTTCCAAGTACTTGACGTCGAGCCATCGTAAAATTAAATTCATTTGATTTGCCTCCAATTTTTTCTTCGAGTGTCCAGCAAGCACTTCTTGAAAATTTTTCGGCATTTTTTGGTTGTTTTTCGGCTGGCCCACACATTCCGTTGGCTCATTTTTTTATATATTTTTTTTTTAAATATTTTTTTAATAAGCTATGCCGAGAAGTACAAAGCAAATATAATAACTTGCAAGTAGCGTCTGTCCAGTCCAAAAAAACAAATGCACGGTTTACAGCAGACCCTAGTATCTGTGTATGTATCCACATATTACTATAAAGAGACAGTGCAGAGTGAAAGCAATTTCTCGATTTTTGATAGCTTCATTTTTTTTTTGTTGTTTGGAGGAAGCGTCTGCGGCTGTTGTGGCACTAAAGTAAATAGCAATATTTTTTGGGGCAACATGAAAGAGTATGGGCAACCACATATGTGTCCCAAAGACATGCATCATAAAGTGCAATAAGGATAATAGCGAGAGGTTAGAAAGAGGTCGACCTTTCTTGCTGCCCAAAAAAAAAATATTAAAAAAATATAACAACATAAAGTTAAAGCAATTAATTTCCACAAAACAACCAATTAGCTCAAAAGTTTACCTTAAGTGTCTAAACACTCAAACGGCAGGCAGAGTTGCCACCCAGTCTCACAAAAGTGTATCAAACACACAAAAGGTTACTTGATTTTACTATTTTGAATGTTTGACACTTTTCTGTAGACTTTGGAGCAGCAGCAGCAGCAGCAGCAGCTTGTTTTGCCTGTAATGTCACATCCTGCTAAAAATAATTTACCAGCCAGGGTAGCCACAGTGTCACACAAACATATACAGATAGTGTGAGTGAAAGAGAGACATAAAAGGACTTACCTGCAAAACTTGAAGGCCATGCCGACAAGTGTGAACAAGATGTTTTAGGCCAGGCCAGACAGCCTGGACAGTTGACACCAATGGCATATCCTGGTCAGCAACAGCTAACACACACACACACACACACACATCCTGGCAAAACTTCAAAGTCACTAAAGAGAGCAAGACAAAGAGCTTCTCTTACAATAAAAAATATATATATATATATATTTAGAAAGAGATGGTGTTTAGTTGCTGTTGTTGTTGTTGTCGTTTTCATTCTGTCATTAAAAACCCTTGTCAAGTCTGTGCCAGGACATGGCCACATAGCCACAGAAGGACACATCCTTTGCTAACAACTACAACTACAACTACTACACCTGCATAATGAATTTCATAGTCGACTTTCAGGCGCTCAAGCATTTAAATTAGCTTCGAGAAAATTTGCATTTTCCGCAAATTTTCTAAATAAAATTCCCAAAAATCAGCAAATCTTCGCCTTGCCAACCAACTTGCAGCTCTCTCTCTCTCTATCTATGTCTCTGTTATCATTTTTGGTTAATTGAATTGATGGATTTTCGAGGAAAAAACAAAACATGTTAAAATTCTCAGCTACAATCGCCAGAAGTACGTTAAATCCTGGTAAGGTCCTTGCTTAAACAAAGCCTAAAACGTTTTACATTTAAATTATGAAAAGTAAGCCATAAAATCTTATTTCTACTTCCGCTCTATGCCCCAAACCTCTTTAACGCTTTTGATACCTCTAACCAAAAAATGTATACACTTCCCCAAAAGGGGTAGGTCTGTATATATGTATATATATGTATATAGAAGGGTTGGGGTTGCGCACATTTCGGATACAATTTTAATTATGGCAACCGTAAGCTTTTGGTTGTAAATATTTGAGAGTGCCCGATAACGTCGACGATTTTCATAAATAATATACACACAGTAAGAGACCTCCCCACTTACACCGTTCCCTACACACACATAGTACAAACCCTTACCCGCACCCGATATACTCTCGTATTGCCCATTCCTCTACGCACGCTACTGACGACTACTTCATCAGTAGCTTGAAAGCTTGAGTGCCAAGCCAAAAAAACAAAAAAAAAAGCCGATAAGGCTTTTTCTTCTTATTTCCTTTTTTTTGGAGGCTGTTGTAACAAACAGAGCAATTGTGCGCAACTCTGACATTTTAGCCTTTTTTTTTTTTAATTTGTATGAATCTGATTGCAACTACTATTTGAATAATCTTTTTTTTTTGTCCCATTCTTTAACTCTTTTTAAACAATTATGTTTGTTTAAATTATGAAATAATATTTAAAAGCTTTGTAATATTTTTTAAAGGAAGTGCTGCCTGGCAAAACGAAAAGTTGCCTTTTAAATGGGAAAAAATGTCCAAAAAGCTTCTTTTTCATGTATGTATATAGATAAATTGCCATAATTTTTGAAAATTAATAAATTTATTTTTTAATAAATAGCATTTAATATAATATTAATATTTAACTATTGTTTAAAAATCAACAATTATTGCAATTGAACAAAGTTTACAATAATTATTTATCTGAATTATTTCTAATTAGAAATCTTTCAATAATATTTATTAGAAAACAAGAAAAACAAATAATTCAATCGGAAAAATAGTTAAATTAGGGAAAATTCACACACAAAACAAAAATTTCGAAAATTATAAAAATCTGTAAAATTAATTTAAAATTTTCTCTTGTTTCAATGTTTTTAAAGTCGAATTTTCTAATTTTCTTTTTTATGTTTGTTTTTGAAGTGACAACACTATTTGAGAGGTAGCTAACTCATTGATGGTAAGAGGTCCTTGTATAGCCCGCTTATAGATTGAAAGATTGGTGTAGCGAGCGAGCGTGTGTGTGTGTGGGTGTGGTATGAGCTCCTCCCCTAACCATTCCTCCTCTCATAACCGAAAAACTCTTTCCTCAAATGCCGGTTTTTAAAGACAAAAGCATTTACTTTACTTTGCTCGTGCTCGTCCTAGATTTTATATTTTTTGTGGGTCTTTATCAGAAGCGTTGCGTGCTTTTGGTTTATCTGTGCGCTGTTTGCTTCCGTGCTGATTAGACCGCCGTACCAGCAGCCGTACAGCACCCGTACATTAGCGCGTACATCTCCAGGACTCATTCGTTGTACGTTGATAAGCGACAACGAAACGACAAAAATCGAATGGAATGAGAGCAGCAGCATAAGGTTCGAATGTCCTGTTTGCATAACCCATACCATTCAAAATGTTGGTCCTATTGCTCAACCCGTTTTAAAATTTCAAGACGTTTGTTCTGATTTCTCAAATTTGGTTTTATTTTTTCTATTCTATTCAGTTGTGTTCTTTCATTCATCATCAAGCCTTGTGGACTTTTGTGGCCCGCATCTGAGCAGAGAGCAAACAACACACGCACATGCCACAAAAGCACCCCCCACATCATCGACCACCCATACACCACCACGATTACTACCACTACCCCGCCACTACCACTCTCCCAGCTGTTTTAAACCCTTTACACCAGTACTTTGGTCCTATCTAACAGCCCAAACCCTTTGCCATTTGGCCGGGGGCAGACAGTTTTTGACGAGCACTTCTTAATTTATGATAAGGGTTTGGAAAATTGGAAAATGTTCAAATGCTCTGCTCTGCTCTGCCAGGGATAGCTGCTCCATACTGCCCCTTGTTGTGGATGGGCGTGGCAGTGTTTTTCTTTGCATGAGAGAAGCTGGGGGCGTACATGTGTGTACGAACCGAACCTACGGGTTTTTCGACAATTTTTTTTTTTTTATTTATTTATTTTTGTTTTTTTTTTTTTGTTGGTAGTAGCTCCTTTCACTTAATGAGCTGCAAAAGCATTTGAATTATTTTTAACCCCGACGACATTGTGCCCTTGAGATCAACACCGCACGCACACAGAGATACAGAGAGAGAGAGAGAGGCTTTCACATACACATGTCATTCTATAGGACCTCAGTCCTTTCAAATTTTGAAACGCGTAGCCAAATTTGATTTAGGATTTTTAATTTTGTGCTACTCATATTTTTTAATTATGTGAAGTAAAAAAGGATTTATAACACACACATGAGCTTGTCGTTTATCTTACTTTTTCGAAAATTAATTAAATTTGCAAACATTTGCAGCTTTGCCCTTTTTTTAATATTTTCATTTTTATTATTATAATTGTTGTTGTTGTCGTACTCATGTTTCTTGTTCTTGTTGTCTTCCTTGCAGTCAACTGTCTACGCTTAACGCGGCAATTAAAAAGCTTTCACAACAATCAAATATTTGAAATATTGTAATTGTTTCCAATTTCAATCCAGGTTGCCCGACTGTCAGCGTTCGAGAAAAATTATCCAACAATTATTAGTTAAAAACATATTTCTTATAAAGCTGGTTTAAATACAAAAAATATATTACATTTGTTAGCAATCCAAATAGAAAATAAGAGCATACGACACACAGTGTAAATACGACAAACGTTGTTTCAAGCTGACGTCAGATCTAAGACTAAAACTTAAGCATAAGTACAATGTTCATTCAGATCCATTAGTGATCTGGTTCATACACTCTAAGTGTTGGCAAACGTTAACTTATAAACAATAATTGAACTTGCAAACTCTAACAAATCATTCAATATTTATACTAAACAAAAAAAAAAAGGATTTACGGCATCGGAATCACGTGAATCGCAGCATTGCCGAACACTAATCCAGAGCTTTAATGGGCCATAACCATAACCGAGCAAATCATTCGTTCGAGGTTCGAATTCATAGCATAACCTCAAATTTATGCTCCTGTGGAGATGCAGCAAATGCCGCGATCGACTGACCAGATCTTTGGCAGACTAGCATCCGCTTAAAATACGTCAAAAATTTGTTAAAAATTGAAAAAATGGAATTGAAAATAATCATAAAAAATAATACTAAATAAATGGAATTTTTAATTTTTTGTAGTAAACTATTTAAAATAAATAAATAATTCAATCTAAATCGTAATAATTAATAATTAAAATTTATGGGAAATTAATACTTTTTTTACAGATATTAATTTTTGAATTAAATTAAATTAAATCGGGACAGAGATTCTCTTCTCTCCTATCTGACAAGCTTCTTTCCGATCAACTCAAACTATATTTGCTGTGAGTCG